>BMAO01036419.1:0-24377 GCA_019973975.1 Trichonephila clavata | reverse complement strand
AAATTTTTTTTTGTCGGAATAAATATACGTATTAAATTTGTATTGAATAAATAAATTAATTAAAGGATTTTGTACACATCAAGCATTTTTGCACTTATGTTCCAAATGCCTAAGAAATTCGTTTTATTTTAAGAAAATTCTACAGTAGGAAATACTTGAAAGTTCCTGATTAAGATTTAGGAATTAACATAAATTAATAATTTACTGAGTTTTATCATAATGGATTTTAATGATAACTTGAGATGTATACATAAATTTTTACGAGCCCACTCACTTATGCACATATACACACATATTTATATATACAACATACATATAAACATATTTATATATGCATACATACAATATACAAATATAAAGTTTAACTGGTTTTATTATTTGTATTTCCAGACTCACATTTTAAAACAAATGTTTTATTTTATTCTGATGTATGAAGTATAATTAAAAACATTATCTTACCTCTCTCGATTCTTCCAAGCATGTAATTAAATGTAATATTTTTATGGATGTACTATTTATACATAATTTAAAACAAACAGTTTTCATAATGTAATAACACTATAAATGTTTAATTGTTTCTCGACAGTAGTTTTTGAAAGAAATGATACAAAATATAATTGTTTTAGTACCTGTAAGCATTAATAACCTTATTATTTTTTTGTATTATTACCTCACTGAAATAACAAATCCTGCTTTTTTCTTTGTCATTTCAGTACAAAAATAAAATAAACGTAGTCTGAATAATTTACCAATAAGCATTTTTGCAGCAAGTACTTCACATGGATTGAAGCACAAAACAAATGGCTTCACTTTCAGAACAATTACTTGTCGTGATTGCTAAGCTCCATTTTTTTTGTACTGTTACATATATATCAAGCTCGAAAATAGCAAGAGATCGATTCATGATTATGCTTTACCATTTGCACTTCTTAAATATTTAATTGTTTGATGCTGTTGTTAATTTATATTGTATATTCGCAGTTTTTTATACAAATATAATATTTAGTGTATTTAAAATCGTATGCGCGAGAAAGTTTAAGCAAGTTGAGTTCCTTAAATTTGAAGAAAAAAATTTAAATAGTTAAAAATATTCAAAATTTTTTATCGGTACTTTTTAGTCGGCTATGTTCAAATTCAAAAAGTGAATACTTTGATGACAACGCAAAAAATGTGTACAGATAAAGGTGAATTCTAACAGAAAATATTGATTGCTTTTTAATTTTAATAAGATATTGTTGGAAGCTATGAAAAATTATTTTTTAATTTGGTGCATTAAAGTACGAAAAATTTACTTGATATTTTAAATTTGTAGTTTTGTACATCTAAAAACATTTAATAACGGCCTTTTTTCACCTTTCACAAAAATTATTATTGATCAATTATGACTAAAATCATTGGTGAAAATATTTTGTTTAAGGTAACTCTTTAACTGCATTTTTTCATTTATCTCTGGATCTAGATTATTAAATGAAAAAAATGCATTTTTGGTAACGTTGGATGGAAAAATACATTTCTAATCTAATTCATTTTCCAAATAATTTATGTAAATAAGTATAAAAAAATAGTGATAACATACTTGTGTCTTTACCAATAAATTATTTAATAGCAATTTTAGTTTAAGGTTTCCATGTTATAATAGATTGTAATATATTTTTATATGCAGAATGTTTTCATGATTTTAGTGAATCAAATGTAATTATGTGATTGTGTGTGAATTTAAATTTATTAAAATTTCACCTTTTTATGTTTAGTACTTTTTTTTTTAACTTTTTAGTACTAAATTTTGATTAGCACTTTTTGATAAAAAAAATTTCATACCATGATGTGATACTTTTAAAATTAGTTTTATGAATATATAAAAAAATGTGTTACCTTCATATAATATAATCTATATCATACAAACAATTTATGCTTTACTTTTTGTGTGTTAATAATTTTTTTCTTTAAAAATACAGATTATATTTTTAAAAATAATTTACACATAAATAAAAAAAATCAAGTTGAATAGTTATCTTTATTTTTTGCAGGTTATACTTCATCAGAACTGAGATTTGGTCCTCACAATTTAAGCAATTAAGCGATAATGAAGTCCATTAAGAAGCTGTCGTTAAGAACGTCGGGAACACACCTTTAAACTATTTGAACTTCAAAGACTTATTACTTGAGAATGGCTTAAAATTATAAGGTTTTAATGGACATTAATTCAAATTGACTTACCAGCCGACAGTTAATTCCTTTTACATGCCATTTAAATTCAGCTTATTGTAAGACGAATATAAAATAGAGTCAGTATGATTTATGCATCTTTAAAATTTAATAAAAATTATGAATGATTAAAAATGCCTAAAATAGTTAAAAAATTTAGGAAAATACATTATTGCACGTATATATATTGCGTATCCTTTAAAAAGCAACTTTTCCAAATATGTGTCCTTTTTTAACTCTTTAAATAATAAAGTAGTTGAATAAATAATATGAGGAAAAGGTAATATTTCGGTACAATAATTAGAGGTAAAAATTACTCTGTGGCAACTTTTTTCCTAAGGAAACATATTCTTCAGATAAGTGACACTTATTTGAGAAACACAATTTATTTAAAAACTAATATTACTCTTATTTCATATAAATAAAAAGAAAATAGTTTATAATTTTCTGGAATGCACTTTTGCAATCCCGTTTTTCCCAGAATAAAAATAAATTCAATTTTTTACTACCATCTTATTAAATTTCTTGATTAATTAATTATCATTTTTATAAGTTTTTTAATGTAGTATTAGTTAAATTTAAAATTTTACTGACATTCTGTATTTCCTTTCTCATTCGATTAGTTTTTATAAGTGTTCTAAGTATTATGAATATTAAAAAAATTCTGACTTAAGAATTGTTCGTACTCTAATGCTAGAAAGAAGGGAAAAAAAGAGAGTTACGTATTTTTTTTTCTTTATTTTGAAGAGCATGTAGACCAAAAATATTATTTTTATTATTTAAATCAAATTTAAAAAAAAAAATCATCTATTTCACATCATGCTGACAGCGTGCATTTTTAAAATTATTTTTGCTAAGCATTCTTAATTTTTATGTTCCTTCCAAGCAGAAGAAAAAATATTCTTTAAGGAAGCATATAATACATAGCAGCAAAGAAAAGAAATGAAAACTTTTATTTTTTTTTTATGTTTCAGGTCTTAGAGTATCTCACTCATCTAACATGAAATCTAGGAAGGTAACTGTAATTTATATCATCTTTAAAAAAAGCATCAGGTCCATAAGCGTAGCTTAATCACAGCGTTGCCATAGAAACTAGAGAATTGGTAACTGTCCTAATAAAGCATGACTTGGCTAGAATTATTTTTGACGTTGGTTCTTGCTCCTCAAATTTCAACCTAAGAAGTCTTAGGTAATTTCTTTACCACGATGATTAAGTTATCTTAGCACAAAAAAGATTGCTTCTTTTTAATAAAGTTTGAAACTTCCACTTATGGATGCTTGTCCATTTATTTAGATTCTGCATGTTAAATCTTGTTAAAGATTTTTACACTTAAGATTTCGATTTTTCTTAGCATAGCTGGCAGCAAGGTAATGTATAAGAATAAATATTATAACAGAAGTATCGAGACATTATTTAAGGAGTAGCATTTTACTTTTATGTTAACTTTCTATTACATGCGATAATTTTTTAATGCCGAGAAATGTATTTTGAAGTTTGATAAAAATTCCGACAATAGGAAACGCAACTCTGTAAATAAATATAGTTCTTTCGAGAAAACTTTTTTTTAAATTGTGTTCTTAAGAAATCCATTAAAACTCTACTTATAAAGTAAATTTTAATTGAAAGTAAAATAAAATCCATTCAAATGAAGAAGAAAAATTTATCTAAAAAAATAAATAACGTAATGATTTCTTTTAACAAATTTTAATTGAATGTAATTGCGCACCCTCTTGTAATCCATTAAAAATTCCATTTTTAAGAGTTCTGAACATTTAAAGTTATTTTTTAATATTAACAAAGCGTTCTTTAAATACGTTCAGTTTAATTCGTTAAGAACAGAGTTAAGTGCACGTTATTAATAATTCAATTTACATTTATTTTCTATTTTTCTCATTTATCAAATTTTGTTTCTTGTACATTTTTCAAATAAATGTATTACACTGAAAGCAGCTAATTTTTCTTTCAAAATTAAAATGCTTTACAAATTTAACGATGCGTTTTAATTTAATTAGAAAATTATATGTTGAAAACAGTTCCTAATAAAAAGCTATTTACCGTAAGTTTTAGAATAAATTATTTTATCTTTAGTAAATAGCTTGTATTTTCAGAAAACGATACTTTTACAACAGAAGTGAAATATTTTTCAAACATTTATATATTTTTAAATTGGAATTTCCTAATTATTGAAACAAAGTTTCATTTATTTCAGAATTGTAAAATTTCAAGAACTTTACATAGAAATTAATTATTACAGTTAATTTGGTTTTTCTATGCTAAATAAATACATTTGGTCGCAGTCGATGAAAGAGAAAATACTGATTTTTTTTTATCATGAAAATTTTAATTAAAAAATATAATTTTGCAACTATATTAATAAAAAGAAATAAATTTTTAGTTTTCAAAATAATAAATAAGATATATAAAAAGATGTATTATTAAGTGATATACAAAATATTATCTACACAATAACTGTTTTAATCGTTATAAAAATGTTTTTACCCCTATTTCTCAATCACTGTTCTGTATAAAATATGTTGTTATCTAGAGTACTATGTTATATTTGTTATATATGTTATATTTTTATGTTATATTTGAGGAAAACGCTCATTGAAGATACTTAAAACCCTTTTACCTTTGTATTTCTCTCTATAACAAATTTACGCTTCTACAATCATCATTATCATATTTTTACCCAAATTTGTCAATCACTCTTCTTAAAAAAATATTTTTATCTAAAGTACCAAATAAAAATTACATTTCAAAATATATTTGAGGAAAATGCACACTGAAGACACTAAAACTCTTTTGTAAATACATTTTTCTCTCTAACAGAAATTTTCTCCACTACAATTTACATTATTATAGTATTTTAACTCCACTTTCCCAATCGCTCTTCTTCTTCAAAAAAAAAAGGTTCTTATCTAAAGCACCAAATAAAAATCACATTTCTTATTACATTTGAAAAAAACATGCACATTAAAGACACTAAACACCTTTAGTTTTAAATTTCTATCCATAATAGAGAGAGATTTACAAGCATTATTATTCTTCAAACTAAAAAGCTATCTAATTTACAATTTTTTTCATACAACTTGGTTAAAAAAAGAATTTTAATAAATGAAAAATTAACTGTTTAAACATTTCAGACTTTTATCAACATATACATAAATTTTATGAAAGTACAAAGTATACAAAAATTAAACTATAGATATAAATTTTTAAATAAAGGTGTTTTAACTTTCCTATACACGCACTCCTAAATTTTATCTGAAAAATAAATATCTGAATATAAATTAATTCTGAATTGCTTATAAAAAAGTTAATATTTAATTTTAATATATATGTTCATTAAAGAGATAAAGGTTATCATAAACGTTTAAAAAGCATTAGTTAAATTTAATTATGGCGGTTTTAAAATTTAATAAAATCTTTTTTCAGTTAAAGTAATAATTTGTATGTTGTTTCTCCATTTTTGACGATAAATATTTTTATTTAAATATTATCCAGATTATATAGTTAACCAAATTATATTTCATTTAATTTATTGAATTTATACATTTTCATAAAACATGAACTTGTGTAGAAGGATTGAAAAGTTAACAAAAAATTAAGAGTACTGTAAAATTCTTTATTAAAAATACACTTTACTGAGTGGAAAAAATTATACTAATTCGTTTTATTTATAAAAATAGTCTACTAATTATTAAATGAATATAGAGACATAAAAATAGTTTTACTCCAAAAAAATTAAGTATATTTTTTACTCATGTAAAATTTTAAGGATTTAACACATTATCCTGAGATTCTTACATTATAAATAAAATAAAGCAATTTTAATTTTTTATTTTTACCCAGACATTATTTTTTAACATATAAAAGAGAAATGATTTTAAAAAATGATAAACACCGAAAATCTGATTTTATTAATCATTAAATAATAGTTATACATACTTTAATTATGTTAATAATAGTTAAAAATACAATAGTTTTTTGAAGCAAAAATACGTGAAACAAATAAATAAATTTACTTGACAGAATTTTTTTCTTATCAAATATAAATGAAGTTATTATACCTACTAATTACCACAAGTTATTACCACAATAAATTTCAATTTTTACGAAATAGTTTTAGGTTTACTTATAGAAAAATAATGATGTACGGTGCGATTTTACAAATCAGTTAGCATGTAAAATATTTAATACAAGCTCATTTTACATAATATCATTTTATCCTACTGTTGGAATATATACACTTATAAAATCTTAAAATCCTATTTCATTTTTGAGTAAAAATGTACGTGTAATAAAAGATAAATACAATTCTAAATTTTCTTTCCTCATAAATAAAACCAATTTTTATAATGAATTCATATTAGTATTACAAGATATACCATGAGTAAAAATTACTAATTTTTGTGAAGTAAAAAGTACTATTATTTAAAATTGATGAATATCATCTAAATATAATTTTCTTCTTTCTTGTAAATATATAAGAGTAAATATTTAATTTTTTTATAAAAAATTTTTAAAAATTAAATTAAACAATAATACACATTAATTTTTACATTATACTTTTTTTACAATATAAACTCTAATATGGATTTATTTAAGTAAAAAAATTTTCATTTCTCTTATTTTTTTATTATTTTACTAAATAATAATAAAAAAAATAAATAATGATACAAAACATACTAAATACTAAACATACTAATACCATACTAAATAATGATAAAAAAAACTTACCATGCAGAGCTGTTTGATTCTGGAATATTGACTCCAGTTCCTCTGAATCCCTGTGGGACCAATTTGGCCACAAGTCCTTCATAGTCAGCCACAGAGAGTGACTTAATTTTGGTAAGCAGCGACTTTAAAGTCGCTGCAGCACTTTCCGCGGTCGCCAACTTTACAGATATGTGAACAAAGACTTATAAAGAAGAAGTGACTTTTTTCCACACAAATGTGGAAGAACAGTTACGTTGCTCAATCAACTGCAATTCGTATTAGACTTTTTTTTTTGGAATATTATTCTTCACTTTCACACTTCCGAGCTCTTGATATTTCTATATCTATCACAATTTTAATTCTCGTGCAATGATAAATTTATTTAAATTATTTGGTACACTTTTTATTACTCAAATTCTGTATTGTAATTTTCAAATTATGATACACAATTTGTTCTATCGCATCTAATGTAAAAACGGAAGATTTATTGTACAAGAGATACAGTTTGGTTGTTTTGGAACATTTGTGTAATGATATCCAATGAAAATGTTTTTAAAATATCAATAAATATGATAAGTAATTTATCGCACAGAAATGTAAATATTCTTTTGACCTTTTTTAGTGATATTAATTATCAACAACAAAAACTTCGAATATTGTTTTCAGAAATATTCCACAACAAAATTTGCTCCAAATTAGTATATTAAATTCTAATTTCTTAAGATTATTTTCAGTTATTTTCCAATATTTATTTGTATTTAGTTAATTCCAATAATAATTATTCCAATAACGCGCGCGAGTCAATATTTTCCAGACATAAACTCGGAACTTGTGTTTTCAAAACAAGATAGCTATTTTAATTTTCTTCAATTCCAAACAAAATTATTTTACCTGTTTCAAATTACTTCTTTTTTATTTCAAAATTTAAAAAAAAAAGACAACAACTGAAAGAAAACAAAATAATCACTGAAGAAAAATCACAAGATCTTATCACTAAACTGATATCATCAATTTTCACAGAACGATAATTTTTTCACAATTCCAATCGCTACAAAAGTTTCTTCATCCACTTTAAACAATTATCACTTATTATTAAAAAAATCCGATCCGAAACGAGTAAACGGAAACTAATCGTAGAAACGATCGCTTCGCCACTGAGTAAATCTCCTCAGTTCTGATCCGAGCAAGCGAAGAAGTGCGCGCCACTGACCAAAGACGAGAGGCAGGGAAGCAAAGACACAGTTAGCCAACAGGTGTGTGAGTGTGCCCAGCTATCTGTCCTAGATACACAGAGGTGAATCGGAGGTATGTGAGCTCGGTTATAGATTTCGCACAGGTGGGCTTTCCTGTAGATGCGCGCGCTCCTTTCTTTTAGGAGTCGCCATGGTTACTCAGATGTAGATTTCGAACAGGGGGGTAGGGGAAGAGGTTGTTCCGTGGGATGGTTTCGTGTTTACTAACATTCGAAACTGTCTTTAGTTTTGAATGTGACATTTCTTAATGATAAGACATAATTTTGGGAATGTGAATGGTGAAATTATTCTGAGGTACGTGCTGAAATGTCCTGCTTCGCTGTCTTATCTTGATTTTATGGTGCACTTGTTGAATTGAATAGGCTTAGGATTTATTATTAGTCCAAAGGAAACACTTTTAACATTCATTTTTCAAATAAAAGGTTTTGAGGAAGTATATCTCAAACTTTTCCTAATTATTGACTGATCTTTAATTTTTGATTTTATAAAAGAAATGCTTTGTTGTATATGTTATATTTGATATTTTGAAAATGTCTGAATTTTATAAAAAAATTCATTATTTTTTAATTTTTTTCTCCAGTTTAAAATAAATATTTGCTTAATGGGTGATTAAATTTATAAAATAAAGGACATACATCACTTATTTACTGTACTAAGTGCTTAAAGCATTTCAAAACAAATTAAATTTTAAAACTTATAATTTAAAAATTTGCAATTTTTTATATAACTTTTGTATTTTTAAAATGATATACGAATTTATCCACAAGTACGATTATGAATTATTGTTTAAGAAAAATAAATATTTCATTATATAACTTTTTTAAATTTCTTAAATAAGGCATTAATTTAATTTGTAAATCCAACTATATTTTTTCACAGTAAGTAAAATTATTGTTTATGTATCTATGCCAAATAATTCAACTGAAATTTGACAAACATTTTCAATCAAATATAAATCATGATTATTTTTAGGTTTTCACCCTTTATCTACCGTATTACTTATCAAATGCAATTTTTCGTACAATATTTTGTTTGAATCAATACAAAGGAAATTAAGATATATATATATAAATAAAATACTCAACTTTGGAAAATTTAATCCGCGTTAGAGCTAATTAATTAAATTGATACTTTAAAGTACGGTCAGTCCACAAAGGTCTAAAATATTATCAAAATACAAAATGACCGTATGACTATTTTAACGCAGTTTTAACTCTTAAAAATGCTTATTAACCAGAATTCACTAATATTTTACAGCACAAAATACTTATTTTTAAAAAGTATTAAATTTGTATTTTTTTTACTTCTTATACACATAAAAACAGCTTTTACACATAAACTTAATTTGATGGCATTCAAAAAACAGTTTTTCTTTTCATTAATACACAAAATTCCATTACACGTTGTGCATTTTGAGGAGGTTTCGATTTGATGTTTTTTAAAGCACTGTATCCTAGTGTAAGAAATGCTGTACTTTCTTAACATGAAACTACTGCACCTTGAATCATGTTTAGTCTCTTGATCCGTCATCTTAAAGCACCCAACTACCCTAAAATTGTAAATTTTGTTAAAAATTGATAATTCTTTAGATGATTTTATTTTATTGCCCTCTTATTAGCTTTATAAAGATACCAAGTTTATTATTTTCCGTTCACTACTACAAAAACTACAAGTGTTTTAGTAAAACCAGATGCCATTGCTATAAGCAAGATGTCATACTTTAAAACACGTTTTACTTGTGATGTGTTTTTTTTAAATACTCAAACGGGACCAGAGCTATTGCTCAAAAAGTTTTGAAAATTATTAACTGTAATTTTTTGTGCATGTTTTGTTTTATAGTAGAAGTGTTTTAACCTTCAGAAATATCAATTACTCTTTTATTTCAAAATTTACAGCCCCTTATGTGAATATAATCCCTGTTTTTAAAGCAATTGTATATAATAATAAAGCCAAAGTACTCTACCTTTTATAGAAATTAAAATATCTCTTATCCTGAAGGTCATTTCAAACATGAATAACATAGCAAAAAATCAAAATTAAAAAATTGAAAATCTGTTCATAAACTTTTGGTACAGAATGGACCGCGTTTATGTTATTTTTTCTTAATTTTTAGCCATTTTTTCCAATTTATTATTAATAATTTTTTTTTCTCTTCGTAATGTTAGCATATTTTTCTTAAAACGTTCTAAGCAAATCTAAAAGCAACAAAAAAATCCACAAATCTCCATTTTTTTTAAAAAAAGTTCTCGCAAGTACTTGGATACCTTAAGAATTTAACGAAAATTCCAACAGATTGTTCGCTAGGACTTCTTCTGAAAAATCATGTTAGTAAATCACTGATTTCATATGGTAGGTTCTGTAAGAGATCAAAAGCCTCTGGAAGACTGAGCTTCTTTTTTCCAGGCATTCTAATAAAAGTTAATAATAATAATAATAGTACACCTTGAAAAACTCCTATTATTTTTAAATCTCAGTTACTCACAAAGGAATTAAAATGTTGTTAATTTTTTAGTAAAGAATAGATATTTCACTTAATAGAGTGGCAAAAAAATATGCAAGTTCAGATTCAGTTTTAAATTTTTTTAAAAATGTTAAAATAAAACGATAAAAAATAAACCAAAAGGAAAAAAAAAAAAGTTAAACCGAAAAGAAGTGCAAAAAATGCGTAACTATTACGGTATAGTAATGACGCTACAACACAACGAAAAACAACAATATGTGTCATGGATGAAAAAAACAAAAACTAAGTTCTGGCTCTAACACCAAGTGTGCTGTCGGAATTTATAAGTACCACAAAGTTATTCAATTGTAAAATAATTATATACACTGTTTACTTAAATAGTCAAATTGTTTTCTAAGGTCTTTATTAATAAATAAAAAATAAGCCACTTATCTTTTGTCGTTAACTACTTTTTCGAAACAATAATGACAATCCTCGCATTTCGATCAAATTGTCAGCTGAAAGCACAAATTCCACTATAAAACTTTATTCGCCCTCCCCGCTAAAATACTCATCATAGAACCCGTGCTGCCATATATCTTGGAAAAGTGGATTTAAAAGAATATTTCTGTTATAGAATATTTCTATACCTGTTATGCAGCTTTTTGAGATACTAGTTGAGTAGAAATGCATATCAAATCAAACCAACGGGTCACATTGAGCAGTATCAAACCCAAATCCAATTTTTAGAAGAAATTCACTTACCTTTGTCTCAGTTAAGTGGGTATTAAAAGAGGCTGGAAGTTTTCCTCTTTGATTATTCATTTTTAATATGACATTTTAGTTAATGAACTAGAAGAGTAGAAAGAGATGGGAAGAACTTTGAGCAAGAACTACACAAGAATTTAATATATATAAAACGTGCAAATATTATTATAGAGCAGTGCGTCTAAACTTTTTTGTGTGTGTTGTGGTACACTTTTAATTATTTAAAAATTTGGGGGTTCACAAACAATTAAATTAGTTTAAAAGAATTTTATTTATTTGTAATACACTTCCATCAATCCACAAAAGAAAAGTTAAGTAAGCCATGAATAGCTTTAGTTTATTCCTGTAAAATGGCTGAAGGATTCAATTCCAGATTTTATTCTTTTTTCTCAGAGTATAATTAATAATTAAAAAAAAAATCGAGGCATTTTTCAAGAATTTAGTAGCGCAAAAAAGTTCCGCGGAACAGTAGTTGAGAATCACTGTCCTAGACAAACAATAAACGTTATTAAATATCATTATTTAAATACTTTTCAATTAATATCAGAAAATAGGAAAAGCAATAAACAAAATTAATCTCTTACTTTTTTGTGAGAGTATATAGTTCTTATAATAACAAAAAATATATTTTCATTATATATTATAAATATACACTCAAGAGCCAAAGCATTATGACCAATCCTACATTTTGCAATGAACTCACCTGGATGATGTGGAAGGCACGTAATATGGTGGAAGTGGTATTTAACTGAAGGTGGAGAGTCTGAAGAATCATTCTTTCACTTACTTCTAAATGTGTGATGGGAAAGAGTGAGGATCTAAGCGACTTTGATAGATTATAATGGCTCGAAGGCTTGGAACAAGTATTTCCGAAACTGCACGACTCGTGGTTTGTTCGCGATCTATAGTGGTTAGTAATTATGCAAAGTGGATGAATGACGGTTAAACCAGCAGTAGACAACATGGTGTTGGACGTTCACAGGCTATCAAAGAAAAAGGTCGTCGGAGACTGTCTGGCATGGTGAAGCAAAACCGGAGCCAGACAGTGGCTCAGCTGACAGCCCAATATAATGTATGGCCAAGTAGAATAGTATCGGAGCACACTGTTCAGCGGACACTGTCGGATATGGGATTACGCAGCAAACGTCCCACTCGTGTGCCTTTGCTGACCAAGCGTCATCGCCAACTGCACCTGCGTTGCGCCAGGGAACATCGCGCATCGCGACTGGTCCATGGATCAGTGGGAGAGAGTTGCATGGTAATATGAATCGCGGTTTGTCATTCATCACGCCGATGGCCGTGTCAGGATACGCTGTTTTCCAGGCGAACAGTTGCTCCCTCAATGTACTGTAGGACATACACAGGCCGATGGTGGTGGTATTATGCTTTGGGGACGTCCTCTTGGGCGTCTCTGGGACTCGTGATTGTGGTAGAGCAGACCATGTATGCTACAGGGTATCTGAACATCATTGCGGACCAGTTGCACCCTTACATGGCCTCTGTTTTTCCAGCTTTAAATGTAATGTTTCAACAAGACAACGCCCCGTGTCATAAGGCTAAAATTGTGTTGGAGTGTTTCCAGGAACATGATGCTGAATTCCAGTTAATGTACTGGCTGCCTAACTCACCGGATCTCAATCCGATAGAACGCATTTGGGATGTCATGGGTCGGCAGCTCAGACTTCAAAGACCACCCATTCGCAATATCTTGGATTTGCGTGACCGTTGTTTAAACATCTGGTACAATCTGTCTTCGGCCATTTACCAAGGACTTGCGGCATCCATGCCAAGGCGGGATGAAGCTGTGTTGCGCGCCAAATGTGAGCGAACTCGTTATTGACAGGTGGTCATAATGTTTTCGCTCTTGAGTGTATGTGGTACATTATAAACAAATATAAAAAAATAACGCAACGCTTACACAGTTAACTAAATTTTATTACTTTAAATATTAGTTTTCTTTTATAATGTGGTATATTTGTTATTTCGATGTTTAGTATTACCTGTTTACTATGTACTAAATATTTTATAATTTTACGTTAATGGAAAATCATGAATATAGTTTTTTAACTCTGCCTTATTACGCAATTTGAAATTTAGCGTCCTAACACTATAAAACATTGTGAAGACAATGTTCACTTAAAAAAAAGTTTTCAGCATTTCTTACTTTTTTTTAAAATGATGTTTTTATTGAAAGTGTTTATAACGAGCAATTTTTGGGAAAGACATCAGATATGAACTATTCTAAAAAGAGATATGAACTAGTAGGAAAGTAGCGGTCAGTTTGTTGTTACATATTCTTGTTGGCTATACACTCTTTAAGAGAAAAAAATTTAAAAGCAAAATTGAAGCGTGTCAAGAAAACTTATCGTAATAGTTCATTTTTAACCGATAATTTCATAAAATATATAGTTTGTCGTGAATTATACCCTCCCCTCGGATTATCACCTCCCCGTCTACCGTTAAATGTTTATGGACGTGTAGGTGGATTAGAGAAATCAAGAGACATAGTTGCAAATCACTATATTTATTGATCCTTATTAATCACAGGAGGATGTAATATCACAATTCAAATTTAAGAGAAATAAAACATAGTGGAGTATGAGAAGGAGTTACTACTAGCGGAATTACGGAATCGCGACTGAATCCACGAAAGATCAAACACGTACAATTACAGCTAAAACACGTACACGTATTCACAAATTACTAAATCACTAACCTTATCCTTATTACATTGGCTGTTCCGTCGTGGTGATGAATTCTTTACTGGTTGAATAGGATAGTAGACAGGGATCCCCACACGGTAATACGGAATCTTTTCTAATTTCAATCTACTGCTCTCCGGCGTAGCTTGTCACGTTACTCCTAACTAATACTGTCAACAACTGCGTGTTGATCTACCGATGCTTCAATTCATTTGACTTCACCTTTCTAACTCTTCACTTTACTTTTTTCTCTTTAACTAGCGAAACCCGAACTTATATAATATTTCTCATTTGCATAAATCACGCTTTGGCTCCCGGTGGAGATTGGTTGAAATAAATAAAACTTTAAAGAAATATTGAGGAGGTTAGTGAAAACCGTACAGATCCGTCACAAGTTTATATATGAACTAACAGATGCTCCATATAAAAAAGTATTCAGGTAAGTAAAACTTTAGTAAAGACATAGTAAAGTAATTAAAGACATTATGGATTATTTTTATTAATTTAATTATAAAGTTTAACACTAGAACGTCCAGTATATATTATCCATCACTCAATAAGTCCCGGGTCTAACTAATAAAACAACAACTTTTCTGCAAAATTGAACTTTATTTATGAAAATACTCCCCTTACAGAGTTATACATGTAGCCCAGTGCTCTTCTAATTTTTTTAATATCTTTTTCGTAGAACGATTTGTCTTTGCTCTCAAAATAGGCTTCTACTTCGGTAATCACTTCTTCATTTGTACCAAACCTCGTTCCCTGCAGCATTCTTTTAAGGTCTCTAAGGACTCTGAAATTGTAAATTTTTCAATTTTTTGAAAAAAATATATGTTAAAGCTTCAACATTTCTGAGCATTTTGATACCAAAATGTTGTTGATACTGTAAAAAGTTCCGAAGTTATTGATAAATAACTAGAGAAATTTAAACAAAATCCTTATCTTTTTCGTATCTTTTTAACTTCATTTTTCTCAAAACAACAAATTTTAGCTTGCGCGCAGAAATTCTCAGAAACTATTTACGATATCGATTTGAAATTTCATACACTTGTTCAAAATATGGCTCTTCATAACTTATACTTCAATTTAAAAACAAATCATAATTTTTTTTATTTGAATTTTAATTAATTTTTTTTTAATTTTAAAATTTTTGATGCAATTGTATTTAAAAAATATATTTTTTTCTCTAAATTTTTTAAAAGCTAGTATAACTTTGAAAGTGAACATTTTTACAGCAAGTAAAGTTAATTTGTAAATTTTGATCAATTTTATACTTCAGAATCTTGCGCGCTGTAAATTACTAATTTTCAAATTTTTTAAAAATTGTCCAATTTTTATTTCTTTATAAATTTTAAAAAATTTTCTCAAATTCTCCGGAAATTTGAGAACGAATCTAAATATATGTGATTATCATGTGATAAAAATTTCAAATGATTGTTTTGCTTTATTGCGAAGTTACATTGGTTTCAAGAAGGATATTTTTTTCAAGTGCACAGATATATGTTAAGGTCCTGAGACCCCTTAAGATCTGCAAACAGTTAGTAGTCACTGAGGGCCAGATCTGGACTGTACGGTGGATTGAAAAAGTAATTCGAAATGCAATTCGATCAATTTGACCATCGTTTTCATGGACTTGTGTCACGGAGCATTGTCTTTGTGAAAGAGTACTTTTTCTTTTGCATTTGAGGACGATTTTTCTTTTATTTTTTCATTCAGTTGATCCAAAAACTCCATGTAATATTCACTATTAATTGTTTTGCCTTTCTCAAGGTAGTCGAAAAACAAAATAAAATGAGCATCCCAAAAAATGGATGCCATAATCTTGGTATCTGACGTTTGAGTTTTTGGTCGCTTTAGACGCCTTTCACTGGCTTCTGTCCACTCAGCTGACGATCTTTTTCATTCAGGTGTGTAGTAATTGATGCATGTTTCGTCTACTGTCACATATCTACGTAAAAAATCCTGTTTATTTTGCTTAAATAGCTCAAAATAACGCTCTGATAGTCGATGCGTTGTTGTTTTTGATCAACAGTGAGATAACGTGGCGCCCACTTTGAATACAGCTTTTTTCATTAACAAATGATCATGCAAAATAGCAAATGCACTGCCTTCTGATACCTTTAAATTCTCTGCTATTCCACGCAACTTCAATTTATGATCTGTTAAAACGATTTCATGTACTTTTTCGATGATTTCTGTAACAACTGCAGAATTTGGGGGCCCCGAACGTTTAACGTCGTTTGTGTCTGTTTAAGTCAGCATACCATCTTTTAACAGTTGTTTGCGATGAAGCAGAGTCCGGATAACATTTATCAAGCGACTGTTTTGCTTGAACAATGTTTTTCCCCATCAGAAAGCCATATTTGATTAGCACACTAAATTCTTTTTCATCCATGGTTTCCAAACAGTTGCCATAAAAAACCATTGTAACTTTATAACCAAACAAGATATTCTCTCAAAATTTTGACACGTGCCGTTTGAAAGTTAGTACTACTAGGTTAAGCTTATAAAAGTTAGAAAATAGTTCCATCTATATGTTAAGCCCGAGACTTATTGAGTGATGTGTAATATATATATATATATATATATATATATATATATGTGTGTGTGTGTAATAATCCCCATTAATTATTCTTAATAACTTTTAATTACCTTTGGTCCATCCCTTCAGGACCAACGTTTTAGTAATAAGTTAACCAGCCGTCTAACGAGAGGATTTTAAACTACATCCATCCACCCACACAGATCACGTGATTTAAGCTGCCTATATATACCGAGACTCCTGGAGACCGCGCTCTTTTTCGCTTCTTCTCTTCTTGTCATCATGTAGTCTGCCACAGCTAGTGTTTCTGTGTTGTGTGTGTTTCGTTGTGATTCCGTCTATATGTGTGTCTTCATGTTCAGTGTTTAATAAAGAAGAATAGCTTTTCCACGAGACTGCCTCTTCCATAGTAATGAAATGCAACATCAACCATATAAGGAAATACCAACACCGGCCACGCTATCAAGATCTTCGCCAAAAGTCGTCCTCCTTTACTAAATCCAGCATTACAACATCGTCGTATATATATTACATATATATATATATATATATATATTATGTAATTATCATATATTATGACCCTTATATCATAAAAACCTGTCCGTTCACATTATGATTCACGAAACCTGTTGGACCACTGTTATGTCGCAAAACATTTCGATTTGCAAGTCCACCGGGAACATTACTATTATGCGGTAACCATTCTATGCAATATCTAGCAACGAATATTTGCTCTTTCTTTATAATTTTTCGCAGTTACTTTCACTCAATCTTATTTCTTCATCGGAATCGAAATTAGAACAAAACTTCTCTCACCACCATCCAAATTCATTCTCAGAAAGCTCTCAAAACAAATCAGCAATTTCATCCGGGCTTAGATCTTTTCTATGAGTCATCGTTTTAGGGTGGCTGCTCTGAACGTTCGAAAATTGAATGACATTTTTTTAATGAACAGATAAGCAAATGCTATGCAACGAAATCCTTAGACTCAACGATTTTAGTATAACTGACTCATTTTCGCTGTGAACAAATAACATTGCTTTCAAAGCCAAATAAATGTGCGATATTAATCCGGAAGTTTGTTTTGCTAAAAGTATCTACTTAGTGAACTATCTTTTGCCGAGCAACTGCTATTTATAATGATAAATTGTATTGGTGTCGAAATGATACCAGAGGATGTTTGTTCTAGGTACATTTATTTGCTAATTTTCTCCTAATTAACGTAGAACCACAACATGTTTTCTCTGTTATTACCATGGAAAATAATTAAAAGTCACCAAGAATTTTCAAATCTCCTGCAAAAAGGAGAGCAAATTAAACAGGCTTCGGTGTTTAATCGACACTGGTAGACGTTTTATTGTTAAAAATAAACATAGGGACAATAGTATATTCTTTAATAAAGTATCAAATCGGAAATTTAAAAGTGTGCATATTATTTCTTTTCAGAAAAAAATCTATATTAATATAATTCATAGTTAGATTTTACTAACTATTATTAAAATGAGATATATGTTATTAAAATAAAATACCTAACGTAATAAAGGTGGTTTTAATAGAAAATATTTTGAATACACTTTAACATTTAAAAATATCTTAGTTAAATATTTAAAACAATGTATTTAATTTTATTGAAAATTTTAATGATTTATTTGAATTCTGAATCTTTAAAAATGTTTGCCAACTACATCACTTTCTAAAAATAATCAGCTTCAATATGTTTCGTTGCTTAATTGTTTACATAGTGATAAACATTTTCGAAACGTGACTCCACATTTCGGGCATAAAATTGAAGTAATACTTTCTTTTATGAAAAATGGTTTAGAGAAGCTTATTTGCGAATATGAAAGAAAAATAAAGCTCTTTCTATCTTTTACTGTTACGTAATAACCAATTTTTTTGAGCGCATGGAATTTATTTATATGAATTATTTTCAGGAAACCCTTTTTCTTTTACGAATGAGCGTAGTTTTTAACAACTTCGTTATATTTTTAAAGCTCTAGAGCTGTTAATACAAATTTTGTAAGAATTTTAAATTACTTTGTTAAAGTGAGCCATATTTTGTATTAAGTATTAAATGGAATGAAATATACTTTGTGTGGTCTAAAAGCAAGTTAAATGTTTATTTAAGTTGGAGCTAAACGTTTTCAGTCAATTAATGCTATTCCGCATGGAGCCTTGGAGAAGTATAAGTTAAACAAAAAAAACCTTAGATTTAATGTACAAAAGAAATTTTAAATAATTACTCAACTAAGTTAGGCATTAGCATAAAAGTATACAGTCAGACCCCGGTTTACAAATTTATGATTTAGTGCATTTTTTCACTTTTCCCGATTGAAATGAAGGGGGAAACCCCTATTTAATGAATAGTATAACCCCGAATTATTCAACAGCTTAAATTCTTTTTATTGGCGAGTATTAGAAAACATTGGATTGTTTTTCAAATGACATATCATTCTTGTCTGGAAACTGAAAAATCTTTTCTTGTTTGGAGCAAAATTCGACTAGAAAGGCTGTAGATCATCATTTGAACTTTTCAGGTGTAGATGAGTCATGAGTGTTACCTCCCGTGTGAGTTTTGAATATGCCAGGAAATTCTTCTCTTATCTCACCGCACTCCACAATGTAAAGAATATCTTAAGATTTTATTAATGATGGTTACCTATGATGGACCAACTGCCTATCTGTGCAACTGAATTAAGTAAATTGTTGATTTGTCGAAGCCAATGAATAACGATTCTGATGCTGAAATTGATACTGAATCACCCATTAAAACTGTTACCTTTTCTAATGCCTTACATTGTTTGGAAACTGCGAAAACATACCTTACATAGCAGTATGCAAATGACGCACTACTTTCTTCTCTGCATAAAGTAGAAAAAAGTGCTCTTTCGAGTCAGGAATCAAAACAGGTTGTCAAACATCTATTAGTCATTATTTTAAAATGTCCAACTGACTGGTACATAATAATTCATTAATAGTATTTAAGATACTGAAAAAATTATGTAATTCTAACTCGGATATTTTCTGATGTAGATTCTTATTATAGATTTTCGAAACGTTTAGTGCAAAAAATTGTATTTTGCTTAACCCCGATATAAATAACCTAGATTTAATGAAAAAAATATTCGGCCCTGATGAATTCGTGAAATTGGGGTCTGATTGTATTTAATAAACTTACTGACACTAATTCTGAAAAAGTATCTCTTTAATGTATGGGAATGGAGAGAGAGTGAAGGGAAAATGAATTTAATTTTTAGTTTAGTTATATGTTTTCTATTCAGAGCCATCAAATCTAATATTATGTTTGTGAATAAATAAGTGTATCAATGAAACCAAGAAAAAAAACAAATGTATTTGTATTAAATTTGTAATTTTTCAATTAAATTTGTATTAGAGAAAAAAATGGCTGCCAACATCCAGCTTAGAAATTTTAAATTACTGCGAAGCGACGAAGATGACAATTTGTTTGGCTACCATTACCATAACTACACCAGCACTCTTGTGGATATTTTAAATTCAGTTCTATTTATCATGTAGTATTTCCTATTCTTCTGTAAGAAGAATTTTATTAAATTAAGACTTACTAGGCAGTTACATTTAATTTTTAATATGAAGAAAATTTATTATGATTGGACAAGGGTGAACATTATTTTTACTCAAGAAACAATAGGCTTGAGTAACTTTCACAGGTGAGTCAAGATATATTTTGAAAAAGAATTCAGGTTGTGCGTGTGCAAAGAATATGAATATTTACCGTGGACTTTTGCAAAAAAACGTGTAAAAACTATTATAGGACGCTGCTTTCAGTAAGCAGAGAGCTGAAACTGCTTATTTCATGATTAGACATTCGATTGATTAGTTTTTGAATCTTATACTAATGGGTGATTATGCATTGCCTAATCCACCTTCAAATTAAAATCAGAAAACGCATTGATGTTAATTCGGACAAGAAGTGAGCATGCTATGGCCATGTTAGAAATTACAGAGAGCTGTTTCTCTTTGCCACTGTATGATCTCATGACAGATGGCCATTTTCAACACAGCTCCAATTCATTCTATTTCTGTATTAATCTTAGAATTTCTAATCTGTTTCAAGAATATTTTCTTTTTACTTTAACAGAACTGGTAGGTAGTGATATTCAACCTAAAAAAGCCCTATCTTGGGTCATTGGTCCAAATGAACTATGCAGTTCCTTCTCTAACTGCTTTCTGAAATTATAATAAATATCACAAAATAATATATCATGAAATAATCAAAATCCATAAGCGTTTGACTGAATACACGGTAGAAAAAAAGCACATTAAATTGCTGATGTTGTTTCACAACACATAATGGTGTTAATTATTGATAAATGAATAAAAGAGAGAGGAAAGTACCATGGTCTAAACATCTTAAAATATTTTTTTCTCAAAATTATCCATCTCTTAAAGTTAAAGATTATTGAAAGCAAGCAATGGTTGAAGAATTCCAATAGACCGTTTCATTTTAAGACATAAGAAAAAAATCCTGTAATCCTCATTTCTACGGAATTATACTCACACATACAGTCCATATGACGTGTAATTATATCTTGTCAAGGTATTTGTATTGCTTTCACAAGGAATGCAACCCATTTTAAAAACATTACTTTCTAAAATCGCAAGCATTTATACGTTCTCTAAGGTAAGAACGTTGTTCTGAAACTGAACGTCAAGTAGGTAAGAAATGCAGAAAAGTGTAGAGAGGTTGAGGCCATATAAATTTTGTGGAAAAAATTATGAATGACTTGGTTATGTGATGAATAGCTTACTTTTGAAAATCGAAAAATTGAAACACTCTATATCACATCATTAGGTACTGTGACCATAAATCTCCCCATTTTACCACAGTTACAAGTGGGACAAAACTCATTGTAGGATTAATTGAAATCCACGTAGTTTGTTTGAGTAAGGGTTTGGAAAAAAATCATGTCCCTTAAAAGTTGATTCTTCATAAAAAGAAAAAAAAATCGCATACAAAAAACAGCCAAAATACTCTAAAGGGGCTCATTTGTTAGATTCAAAAATAGTACATGTTTTCCCCCCCCTATACAAACAATTATCATGATTATTTTTATTTGGAAAGCATTTTTTGAACAATACCTCTGTTGGTACTCTCCATAACATCATTATGTCCTGTGACGTCTCATAACATCATTATATCCTGTCCAACTCTAGTTGCTGATATAACAATGCATACACAGTAACATGAAAAAACCACAATTGTTGGACAATGCAGATGCCATTCAGATTTACATAAAAATACAAATTCAGCTATGAAGAAGCTGCAGATGAATATATAATACAAAACATAATACTATATACGATAATATATTTACTTTTACATACCGTGGTATCTCAAATAATTGAGACAAAATATTTCTTATCCCTCAAACATAAGGCTTGCTAATTTTTTGAAAACATGTAGGAAACTTGACGTTTTATAATTTTTGTACAAAAGTAAAGCTTTCTTAAATAATTACAATATTCTGATTCACCTAACAATCATTTAAAAGAAGAAAAAAGTTTTAGCAGAAACATTTATTCAAGCATGGGAAAAAAGATAATACATATAACAGTTATCTATAGCTAGCTCTCCATATAAAATATCTGTACATACTATCTACTTTCCTTTGATGTAGCAAAATAACCCTTTTTCTGGCGTATTTTATAAAATTATCATATTTCTACAGTCTACGATGCATAAAATGTTTCGCTCAATTTGACAGGGCAATCAAAATTTCATAGCAATTAAAAATAAACTTTTTATTATAATTGGCTAAATAATGTTTTCTCCTTTTATTTGCCTATTTTAAATAAAACTACATTTTTCTTCTCATGCTGTCACGAATTTTCGATGAAACAAGTGACATTATTTTTAAAGTAAACAATATTAAGAGTTTTCAAATTACTTCAAAAAGTTACGCTCTGCTAGTCTCTTTTATTTACATTTTCATAAACTAGAATTATTTTCCTATTAATTAAATATATTCAATATATTATGCGAACATTTGAAAATTAAATTTCTTCCACTAACCTAAGCGAACTAAATAATTAGTGTAAATATCGAGGAACATTTAATCAGTTATATCATAACTGGTCACTTTTCATTAATAAAAAAGAAATTTCTTCTATGTAATAGTAATTAAATCTTTTAAAATTAATCATGTAATTAGAAGATGTGTTTTTGTCTGTTACTTAAATGCTCTTTTAATTTTTAACTTGGTATAAAATGTTAAAACAGATTCTAAAATTTTAATTGTTATTTGTTCAATTTAAAATCTGCATAAAATAATTAATTAAATAAGAAAATATTAAATAACAAATGTTATATGAAAGTTATAAATAAAGAAAATATTTACATTCAAATAATAGAATGCCAATTAGAATGTTTTTAGTTATAATTTCAATCAATAAAATAACATTTAAATAATTTGATTTTTATTTATTTACATATCAATATCAATTTGATTGCTTTACATACAATATTTTATCTTGAACAGTGGAGTAGAAATTGTATTCTTATTGTACAAGTAAAATTTTCATGTGCATTAGAGACAGGCTATTCTCAAGTTTTATAATTAGTTTAATAGAAGAAAATTAAATATCACGTGTATACTTCGGATAAAATAATTATCTCTAATGAAAGTTAATATATTTTAAATGAAAATAAAATCCAATAAAATGATTTCTGAAAAAGAATGAGTTATTTGTTCAAAATGTTATTTTTTTGTATATTGAATCATAAAAAAAATGTACTATAACAACAAGATTTAAAATATTTTTTTTTACAAAGGAAGCGTCATGGCCAATTCGAATTTTACTTAAAAGTTTGATTATTTTTTAGAAATGCAATCAATCGTGGTAAAACGGACAGACTTTAAAACTAATAAATAAATGGATACTGGCAAAACATTTGGTGCTTATTTCATTGAATTTTTACATCAAAAGTAACTTGAATTTTAAATTGCTTCAAATACGTAACCTGTCTTTCCTTACCATTAAAACTTTTATAATGATGCATATAATTTCATTTTACTAAAATTTTTTATGCAGCAAAAATTATTTCATTGGATACTAAAATTATAAGTTTTTTGCTCTCAAGCAGAGTTCTGATTAACTCACATAACTAATATATTTTTATTGTATGCCATAAGGGTTATTGCATTTTTAACAGTGTTTGAGATATTTACCAAATATTTAATATTTCATATGAAATTGTTACTTATTAAGTATTAACTATAATGAAGCTGGTTCTTTTTTTAAGATAAAGCAAGTTTTATATTCTGTCAGTTTAGGAAGTTAATCACATTTATTGTTGCTGTGCATTATGATATACATTCAAAAAATCTGACACAGCAGTAATAAAAATATATAGTAGCAATTACTTTCTTTCTAGTTAATTTCATCATTACCACATTACTGAGTAATTTAATTAAATTGTGTTATTACTGTAAGTGTATTAAGTATATAGCTACCTTTGGCAAAATTCCAGAATATATTTCCAAAGAATCAGATTTGAATTTAAAAAAGAATACAAAAATTATTTCCCTTTTGAATTTATCTGAGAAACTGTCTGGCATGACTAAGGCCTAATAAAAAATCTAAACAACGGAAATGTAGAAATTTTTAATTAAATTCCATTAAATAAATTATACATGGCAGGATTCTATCTTTGTATTTCACTTCTGTGGTCGTTTACAGCTGTGGCAATAGTTAAAACAAA
>BMAO01036418.1:0-24815 GCA_019973975.1 Trichonephila clavata | reverse complement strand
TAGATTAATATGTGTAAAATCCTCTGAAGCATTAAAAATAAAGCACGAATTTAATCCGAATAAAATTGACATCTCATTTTTACAAAATACAAATTAATAGCATGTGTATTTATTTCCCCATTTTCAGTGGAAGCCATGCCAATGCAAGTTCTGTGGACTATCGGAACCAGGTGGTTGACTCAACTTTCAAAGTGCTACCTTCCGGCAAAATAAGGAACGATTTCCGGCTGAAGAGCCTGGAGCGTAGCCTGTGGATGGTACCGTGACGTGTTTGGCCGCCAAGAACATTAACTCAACGCACCAGCCTTTCCTGGTCACAGCCGTCCAACTCGATCTGTTCTGTATGTTAGTGTCCTCCACACTCTTTTCTTTCTCCTTTCTTCTAAGCAAAACGATTTGTTTTGTTTTTTAGTCATTTGCACTCTTGTGTTATAGTATTATTTTGTCTAAGGGGCCAACTTTTTGGGAAGAGTGCCACTATTTGATAAAAAATAATTATAGTGTGCCTCTTTCTAATTTTCGAACGGTCAATTATGGAAAAGTGGAAAAATGTTATTCATAGGTTTATTATTGGATTTTTAGGCATACAGCACATTTTTTAAATGTAAATCTATGTAGTTCAAAATTTAAACATTATAATAATAAGACGGAAGTAAAAACATTAGATTCTATTGCTTAATAAACTTTTTACAAGTTCAATCAATTAAGTTAGCTTTGAAATAAAAATGGGCAACTTGGATCATTCAATTTAAAATAATTGAACGCTTAATACTTACTTGATGTGGCTTTTGATTTATTACTTTTTTTTTAAAACCAAGTTATCGATATTAGGATTAGATCTTACAGAGCTAACAAAACTATAAGTTATTAAAGGTGCAACAACAGCTAGTTTTGTGTGATATTTATTTTTTATATGTTCGTAGCAGAAAACAATTATTACTAGCATATTTTGATTCAAATTTTGAGATTTTTTGTCAGAAAAACCCCATTTTAATAAAATTGTAAAAAAAAAAAGAAAATTTTTGTTTATCTTTATTAAAAAATTTTAATTTTGAAAATTGGTTAATCGTTTAATTTTTTAATCCAAAAAGGGTTAATCTTTTTAAAAAATTTCAGTAAGTCTTCGCGTGCTACTGTTACAACTCACCGTGCACGCGTGCCGCGGGTTTGCCACCCCTCGTCTAATATGTAGTTGCTGACATTGGGTTGCCTTTAATAGTTGTGAATACATTTTTTCTTATCGAAGTATTTGACGACATTTTTATGAAGTTCCAAAGTTATCGTAATTAAATCTAGAATTCAGTATTAATGGAATTTATTGGACAAAAACTGATCTGATGAAAAAGGAAGAGTTGACGAACTTTTAAAATGCAATAAATTTTTATATTCGTAACTATATAAAAGCCCATTTGCACTTCGTTGTTAAAAGTATATATATCATTTTTTTTTTTTTTTTTATTTTGATGAAGGTGGATATATTTTAAAGAACTTCTCAAAAAAAATTATTAATACGTATTTGAGTTTCAATTTTTGTAATGTACTTAAAAGATTGCTAAAATTTTTTATAAAGTTTGCTCACCATGATTGATAATAATAAAGCAGTTTGTATATATATTATCTCGTACTATACAAACAAACATCATTTAGATAATTCGATTTTATCAAATCAAATGTAGCAAAGAAAATTGCAACCTTTACTTCGCTGTATAATATTACAGTGAGAGAGTGAGTGAATATTAACGTCCCACTGTTCAGCTACACGAGGGCTTTATTACAGTGAGAGAAATGTGATCTATCTAGATGCTTTCTAGAACACTGTTTAGGAGTTTTATTTAATTTACGAGACATTTGCGCTTTAAAATTGTAATGTCAATTTGATAAAAATAACGTTGTTTAAAAGAAATCGAAGAGCGAGAAAACATTGCAAATATATACCGTATTTACTCGAATCTAAGCCGCATTATTTTTCCAGTGTTAATTCTACTGTGGCTCTGTGGGAAATTTTTTTTGTATACGCTTTCTTCTAATCACTTAAATATCAAAGATATCAATAATAGAATGAAGATGAGCTCACTATGACGCAAGTATGAAAAGGGTGGCAATTTTATATGCAGAAAAAAATGGAAACAGAGCAGCGGTCACTGAAAATTTGACACGGATGAAGCAAATGTAAGTCGATGGTGCAAATAAAATAATATAATTTTTCCTTGTAAATGTTCAATAGTCTTTAATAATTCTCTTACATTCCTCTATAATACTTTCTTATGAAAAAAATATTGCATGGAAGACAACACCTTATGGGAAAATGGTGACGCCGAAACCAATTCACTCTATTTGTGACGAATCATTTTCGAAACATGATACTAACAGTTAAGAGTAATTATAGGTCCATGTATGTATAGGATGCAGCAAAAAAAAAAACACAAAAAAAACCTCCCCAGTTTCAAAAGGCAGTTACAAACAAACGAAACAAGATACAGAAAAAAGTCTTTTATTCGTGAACAACAAATACGATGCCATTTTATATTAATTGGTTTTAAAAAAATTATGTCCGCTAAATGGCGTCCTCCAATGGCGACACATTGACAAAGCCTTTCCCGAAAGTTCTTCAGAACATTCCCCCTGGTGCTGTTTTGATTTCGTCTGATGAGGTCCTCTTCCACTTGTTAGACATTGTGGATGTGAACAAAATTTTCTCTACTGGGCAGCAGAAAACCCTCAAGTGTACAAACAACGTCCTACAACCCTGCAAGAGGAAATTACCCAGACCAGGGGTACTCAACCCCTTTTTTTCTGCAGGGCCGCAAACATCTGATAGCTATTTCACTCGGGCAGCAACATGAGGATTAATGGTGAAATGCTGTAAGACAAAGATAACATAGAGCATTTAAAATGTGGAAAATTGATCAAAATATTAAATTTCTATTTTGCTTTTTTTTAAATTATTTTTTATATTTTTTTATTTTTGGCACTGAATTTTTCTAAATTGGAAGCATTTAAGAACCACTCCTTCACAATTTCTGCATCAGTAAATGGGTTTCATATCATTACCAATAAATAATATAACAAATTTCATAGGATTCCTGTGTTACCGCTGTGACATTACCCCTGACAAAACACTCTTTTGCTGTTGTAAAGATTATTCAAGAAAGCCTATTTATCATCTTTTGGAAGAGATCTTCGAGGAAAAGTGTAATTGAACGATTCCTGTTTTTATTAGTATTTTTTATGTTCAACACTTCGTAACAAATCAAACAATTACTGATCCATGCTTGTTTTCCACTACAAAATAGTCAACTTCCTAGTCGTCTTGAAACAACCTATTATCTTCGAATATTTTTTGCTTGCAAGATATGAAAGCTAGTTAAAAATTAGTTCCACTCATAAAATGGTCGCTACTCTACTGTTATCTATTATCACTTATCAGGGGAAAAAATATCAATTATAATCCAAACGACATCAAAAATCAAAATTGATTGATTTGATTTCTTAACAAAGAATTTCCCGCCAAATTTTCATAAAGAAATGAATTTCTAAGAGCAATGGGCCATGACCGGGCCGCGGGTTGAGTATCGCTCTGCTCCAACAGTAAATTTTTTCAAATAATTATTTCGAACACTTCTTGGAAAATGGCAATCGAAAAATTTGGGTTTGTTCCTGATGGGAAAAGGGGCGGACTTTCAATCGTTTTCGAGGAAAAAGAAAAAAAAGGTAGAAATCGGATGTTATGGCGATCGCAAGACGGTCATTTTGTGTGTGTTTGAAGTGGCTAACCAAAAGGCACCCAGCTGCGTGTGAGATGATTCACGATTTTGAACAAAGAAGCCGTTTTGTAAACATTCTCACGGTGAAATAATACTTGCCGATTATTTCCGTGAAGCAGTACCAGAAAATTAATGCTGTTCAGTAGGAAATGGAAAAAAAATTAAAGTGAGCCATTCCTTCATTCTTCCAAAAGATGATTTCACAGAACCGTAAATTAAGTAATTCGTAAAATTAAGGGGTTTCCCCCATGTGACGGCCTGTTTTTTGAGCATTTTCAGGGAATTTTTTTTTGACGACCAGTAAAAAGATAGAATTCTAAGTTTTTTTTTATCATTTATTTATATGTTTTTAAGAGTATTTATAAAAGTTTAGCCAAATATGTCCAATAGAACCTGAGTTATACCGCTTTGAACACACCTGCCTCGAAAAAGTAGACTCTCACTTCCTCTACGATTCCGGCTGATTGGCTTATCTGAAATTTAAAAAAAATTAAAGGTGTTTTAATTTATAAGCTTAAATGCACAGAATGGACTATACTCAAATGAAAATATCAAAAATTGGATTTTTGGTAGACTTTTGAAGAAAAGGCTCCGAATTTCTGGGGTTTTTTTTATTATTATTTTTTGTTATAAAAAATGGAAATATTTTGAATTTTGGAATGATCATTGTCCATTTGGTGCGTATATATGTGCCGAGTCTACCCTATAAATTTGAAGTCATTCGGTCAAACCGTTCTTGAGATATGATGGAGGAAAGTTTGAAAAACACAGTTTTGAGAAAAACGCGTTTTAAGTTTCAAGTCCGATTTTAACAATGAAAATCCTAACTTACCCTCAATCGGCGAAGCTCTTCGAAGCTAAGCCAAGACTAAACGAGTTCGGCGAAATATTCAATAACTATTGATATTTCCTTTTAAACCTCTACAAACTTGTCTATACTTGTATGAACGTATATTTACATAGAAGGGTCAATGGTATCAAGCCGACTGTATACAATAGGCCCAGCCTTTGATTGCCAACTCAGCGCTCCGAATAGTTGCTCTTCTCACACCTGCTTCTTTATAACGACTTCGAATTTTAAAAAACCATTTTGCCACCGTATTCCAGACATGTTAAGGAAGCAATTTATGAAGGGGAAAAAAGTTTTTTTTTTTATTTTTTTGAACCCATCACATGGGTGAACCCCCTTAAACCTAATCCGATAGCGAGAAGAAAAAGTTTTTTGGGAATTCTATAAAATTCTGAAAAACCAATGATCAGGCTGCAAACCACAAGATCAGGCTTCGGGCCCCCTAGAATTCTACTAGAATGTAGTGACACTGGGCCGCCACTAAAATTCAGTCACTGAATTTCAGTGGCGTGACGGAGAAAATGTTAGGAGTCCTCTTCCGAAGTCAATTTATAGGCTCAAAGTCAGATCTTACAAAGGATTGTAAAACCACAAGATCGGGCTTTGGGCCCCCTAGGATCCTGCCCCTTCCTCCGCGATGTGTTGGTTTACGCGTTACGCCACTAGCTAAATTCTAATCGATACAAGTTTTGATAATGATATATGTGCAAAAACGAATAAAATTAAAGGAAAAAAAACTTCCTAAAAATTCAATAATAAGGTTTCAAATTTAATTTTTTAAAAAAACTTAGCAAGTCTTAAAGAATTTTGATTGGTAGATATAGAAATTTTGTGAACGGGCGTACGTACTTTACAAGTTTTTCTCTCTTGTTATGGTCTATGCAAAAATGAGCTACAAAGGAGCAGGTATCTTTTCTTTAAATTGATAAGAGGGTTACAAAAGATTACGGAGCGGCTTCTTTGTTGCATGCAGTTAATACGCCCAATAGAAGGAAGTAATAAATTAGACAATTAAGACTATTAAAGCTATTTTGAAAACAGCCTAAGTGTCTATTTTGGGGAAGGCTGCATAGGCTTTGTTAAGGCTGGTTACATTTCGATCCATTTTTATACTCTTTTTCACTCACACTAGAAATCTGGAGACGCCGGAATTCTCGTTTCTTATGTTTCAACTTTTTTCGTCTTTTTTTTAAAAAAATTTTTAATTATTAATGCATTAATTTACTATTTTATTATTAAATTTTCGTTTTTTATTTCATTTTATTTGAGAAAAAATATGCTGGAATTCAGGATAAGTACTTTTCAATGCACACCGGCTTGACTGTGTTAAATATTTTTAAGGTTGTCTTCGCCAAATGTACGAAAGCCTGAATTAAATGCGAAACACATTTTCAAGCAGAAAAATGTTTCAATTTTCCTGAAATTTTGCATCTTTGTGATCCATATATCTGTTTGTAATATACAGCGTTTTTAAAATTTTAAAATATTCCATAAATAAATGATTCTTCTTTTTTTAACGTGTAAGTGGATAGCTTATTTATCATTACGGTATAAAAAAAATATGAGAAAGACATTTTATACGAGAAAAAAGAATTCAATTATAATAAAAATGAGTAGAGTATGATAAAATATATGCCGCTCTCTGTAGGATGGCGAGGTTAGAATATAATATTGAATAATTTATATCTGAAAAAATTTACACAAAAATTTAGGTCCTCTTCTCTTACACTAAGCGAAGACAGCTTCATGGAGCATTTAGCTTTAGTCTCTTATAACTTTTTCTTTACCATTTTATTATAATTTATTCAACATACATCAACCGCGACTGAGCTTAAAGAATACTTTTCCCTGAATTCGTGTTTTACTTATGGATAACATTAATTTTATACATGGATAAGTACCAAATATCTCCTTTTCCTAAGTGACCGTGGTAGCCAAGTTGTCAAGGTATTGGAATGTCATGAATTGGTATTGTCATGAGTTCGAGCCCCAGTATCACTGAAGACCCGCCTTGTAGGGAAGCGATGCACGTTAAATCTGTCGAGAGCTCAAACGTCTCCCGTTGGTGTGGTGCGGTAGTTTGGAGAGGGGTGCTAACTCAGGTGTCGTCCGCGTCCCTTGACCATGATTCAAAATTAAGCGGTCCGTCTCCAAAGCCCTCGTGTATATATAACTGAACAGTGTTACGTTAATATTCACTCACTCACTATTCAATCTTTGAAAAAGTATAAATATACAGTAATACCCCCGAATTTACGCGACAGGGGGGACTGAGTGATGACCGTGTAAGTCGGGGCGTAATTTCACATATAAATACGTATGAATTATGTTTAGTTGTTGCCGGAGACAAATGAAAATAATAATTTAGAAAAAAAAATGTTTAATAAAACTTTGGTAACACAAATACAAAATTGCAAACCAAAGTTATTTTGATGCAGGTTTCAGAAAATCTATCAAGCAGTCTGGCGACTCAAAGATTTTTTTCCCTCGCAAAATTTCCTTTATTCCTTGTTTTGTTGAAAAAATACTATCTTCATTGGAGTTGCTGTACACACGTAACTGATTTAAATGCTGCACATCCAGTATGGTGGATATGACCCTCGGCTTGTAACTGAGTGGGCTCGGGTTCGAATCCCGAATAAGGCGTGGATGTACAGTCGACACTCGCTAATTCAAACCTTCGATAATACGAACCTCTTCCTAATTCGAAGCATATGCTCAGCCCCTAGAAAAACTCTTGATATATTTCGAACTAAAACAATACAATTTGGTACACTCAGTATTTCGAAGTAAAATCTGTGGCCGGCCAGAATACAGCATGTGATAATTTGAATTGATCTAATATAACTCTCGATAATTCAAACACTCACTATCATGTAGAGTCCTGCAGAAAACAGGTTGGAGCTTACATGTTTTGTGTTGTATTGTATTTGCTTGTCTCTTCTGTAACGTAGCCCCTTTGATGACCATCGGAGTGGATTCCTATAACTCTGACACAGAAGATACAGTGTCACTAAACAAACTGCGCAACTTTTTCCTTCCAAATGATGTTGATGCAGCCGTTTTACGAGCGTCATTTATTCTAGAAAAATCTATTGGCAAAGTTAGATTGAATTCTATACAACAAAAAAAAGATAACAGATTTTTTCGTCAAAAAAAATTATATACACTATGTATTTTTTTAATACGTAAATGTATTCTTTTAATTCAGGATTTTTAACTTCTGTTTAGTATTTATACTGTATATATAATATGTACTTTTTGAAATACTTTAAAATAATCTTATACATATGTACAATTTGTGTTTTATTACATAGTTTCAAATTTAAATGTGTTAGAAAAAAATTTCTCTTCCTGTATTTTGAGAGTTTTCCCCTACCCTCTTGATAATTCGAAGTTTTTTACTGTTCCCTTCAACTTCGAATTATCGAAAGTCAACTGTATTTTAAATTCGAGTTTTATTTTTGTGAAAATTAATGCCTTAATTTATAGCAAATCATTAATTTTCTTTATGAAATAATCTCACTATTAATGACATTACTGAACATCATTAAGACATTAATTAGTCCTGAAGTAAATTAATTTAAAGGGTTCCTTACTACACTCACATGCAGTCAACACGTCTTCAAGCATTCTGGTACCATCAGATCTTTAATAAAGCATTAATAAAGCATCTTTGTAAGCATTAGTATGTTATCCCAGATATAAGTTCTTAGTTCAGGGAAAATCACAAATTTAAAAACGTTTGTTTTAAAAGTGGGATGTGGATGTGTTTGCGGTAAGATAATAATAAAAAAAAATTTTAGAAATGTGATTGCGTATCATAAGCAACAGTATTTGAGCAACGAGATAAACTTCAAGAATACGATAAGTGCCTTGTGTTAGGGGGGGGGTGTTTTAGTTGCCGTAAAATCCGGCGTATAACGCACACTTCTAACACAAAAATGAAGATCGAAATTTAAGGCTGTTTTCTGGTAATGTTAAAGAATAGGACCCGAATTGGGATTATTTTTTTCAGATATAAAAGTACTCAAACATGAATATTATATTCTGGCTTCACAATCCTGTAGAGAATCACTTATTTTATCATGCTACTCATTTTTATCCGAATTGACATATTTTTTCTTTTATAAAATGTGTGTTTCGTATTTTTTTCTTCTATACCGTAATGCTAAGTAAGCTATCCCTTTAGCTGATTTAGCTTATGGTACTTACGGTTTTCTTTACATGTTAAAAAGGAAAACTAATTATTTATTAAATATTTTGAAATTTAAAAAAACACTATAATATTAGCAAATGCGTGAGTTACAATGTCACAAATTTTATAAAAATTGAAGCATTTTTTCTGCTTGAAAATGTGTTTCGCGTTAAGTTCACGTTCTCCTATATATGGCGAAAACAGCTTTGAGGGCGCGCGTTATACGCCGGGTATATAAAAACGATATCTTTAAAAATAACAAAACAGTGATGAATAAGCTTAATGAAAGTTTTGAAAGTTTGATATTTCGCTCTGAAGTATGTCGCTTGCAAGTAATTCAAAATGAAGTTTCATTTTTTTTTACAAAAGTTTTTAATATGTATTTTATTGTTCACTGATCAATTTAGGAGGAGTAATCTGTGTTAAAATTAAAAATCTGTATATGGGAGAGGTTTGAGAGAATCCCCAAACGCCACCCTTGCGTACGCCACTGATTCCTCCCATTCCGCTTGTATATGACACCTTAACATTAAAGAGTACAATAACAGAATAGACATAATCATCAGTGTTATTTGCTCGCTCGTTTTAATAGTAAAGTCTATAATAAAACGTGCGCTTAGACTTTGCGCTGTTGAACATTTTTAAAATTTTTTATTAAATTTATCCGGAAGAGTCAAAGTTTTTTACATAAATACATGAAATAAAGAAAAAAATATTTTGTGCCAAGAAACTTGTCTTAAAAAAGTACAATATAAGTAAATTGTTTATTATCTTTTGCCAGCAATATTTATTGCTAAGAAGAATGAATTATTTTCGACCTGGGTATACTGACTTCCCCCTGAGATGAGAGTAATAGCCCATTTACTTGTTTGTTTGAGGGTGCAGGGGTTTTTCCAAGTGGAATGAAGAAAGTCCATGCTATTTACTGCAAACTACTATAGTTTAATATCTAATAATCAAATAAAAATAGTTTTTTTTTATTTTACAAATAATTTTTTCACAAGCTTATTTTATTTATAAAAATGAGCAAAATTATTTTTTCTGATTCTTTCTTACAGACCGATCTCTTGTAGTTTTTTTTTTTCCTTCCTTAAATTATTCCTGCAACTTAAAATAGTGTTTTGTGATTACTCGTTATTTTCAAGTAAATAACAATGGCTTGAAAAAAGCATCATTTACAGTTTTATATTAAGGTATCCAACTACTTGCGACAACCTTTTTTTAAAGAAAAATGGAGATATGGGGATTTTTTTTGTGATTTTAGATTTGCTTAGCACATTTTACGAAAAATATGCTAAAATTAAGAAGAGAAAAATAAATTATTATTACTAAAATGGGTAAAAATTTATAAAAAAATTACATAAACGGGGCCCATTCTGTACCAAAAGTTTATGAATAAATTTTCAATTCTGATGTGTTGCTATGTTATTCATTTTTGAAATGACCTTCAAGATAAGAGATATTTTAATTTTTACAAAAACTAGAGCCTTTTATCTTAGTTATTATATGAAATTGCTTTAAAAAAACAGGGATTATATTAAAATAAGGGACTGTAAATTTTGTAATAAAACAGTGATTGATAAATCTAAAGGTTTAAAACACTTCTACTATTATACATAACATACACAAAAAATTTCAGTTAATTATTTTCAAAACTTTTTGAGCAATCGCTGACCCCGTTTGAGCATTTTCAAAAAAAAAAACAACACACACACATTTCGAGTAAAACGCATTTTAAAGTATAACATATGTTGCTAATGGCAACTGCTTTTACTAAAACACTTGTAGTTTTTGTTCTAGTTAATGGAAAATAATAAACTAGGTATTTTTTTAAAAAGCTAATAATGGCCTATAAAATAAAATCCTAAAAAATTTTTGTAATTTTGTCAAAATTCACAATTTTAGGTTAGTCGGATATCTTAAAGTGACATCTGTTTTGATTTTTTAGAGAAACATCCAGATATGTTCATTTATAAAATACTCCCTAACTCACACAGATTTTAACAATATGCTTTCGAGTGTCTGAAATAGTTTACATCTACAAAATTCTGTTACATATAAGCTAATTTTTAATAATTATTAGACATTATATTATTCTTAATTTTCTAATGATTCAAAATATAGCTTTAAATAAATTAAAAAAATTGTAAACTCTTTAAAAATCACTAATTTGCAATTTTTTAATATTCAAATAAATTGCAATTTATTTCATTAATGGTATAATCCAAATATTTTAATTAGATTTACAGTAGAATACTCGTTTTACATCCAAAAAATAATATTAGCGTTGAAAAATGTGGATATTTGAAATAATGTTCGATTGTCTCTTGATTTTTGAAAAAAAGTAACTGAAAGTGATTAAAAAAATTAATTTGCTTAAAGTAATAGAAGAATGGGATACATTCAAGTCATTGTAATATGTAAGTGTTAGTCATATTATAAAATATAATCCAAAAGTAATATTTATCGTAGCATATATGTTACAAATACTGTGGTGGAATCACTGAGGTAGCTAGTTCTGAGTGGGCCCTATAACCGAATTCCTTCAAGGCCCTTTTTTAGATATGAGAACCATGTTGATGTAGGACTGTAGTTACACATGTTGGATCCCCTGCAGCTTGAAGGCCCCGTATCATTGTTATGGCGATAGCTACGCCCAGTGGCGTAACGGAGAATGTTAGGGCCCCCGCAATGCGGGGGTGTACGTTACGCCACTGGATGTAATCAAAGAGAGACTGGAGGTTAGACAACCCCAAAGACCAACAAATATTTACCATTCAGGCAATCGTCTTCAAACTGCGTTCCACGGAGCCCTGGGGTTCCACGAGATAATTTCATACTCATTAGTACAATGTCTTGCAAATTTAAAAAAATTTTCTAATGGAAAATGCACATTTTTACATTTGTGGAAAAACACCTACAACATGTCAACAGAATCGATGTTAAAATTCTAAACTTAAGCAAGAAGAGATCCTAAATTTTATTGCAAATTCATGCAAAATACACAGTATTTCTCACACAGCTTTAAACATTTTAATGCCATTCAGGACAATGTGTTTGTGTGAAAAAATGTTTCTAGATGTGAGTGGTTACAAACTATCAATCATATAATGAATCTGACATTGTTAACTGCATCAAAATACAACGAATTCAATGGGCAGATCACGTTGTCAACATGAACGAAGACCGCACCGCGCTGAAAAAGTCTTCAATGCTCAACCAATTGGCACACGAAGAAAGGGCAGGCCTAGAAAAGAGATCTTCTAGTTTTGAGAACTAAGAATTGGAGAACACACTAGCAAAAAGAAGGCTGGCCTGGAAAAGGCTTCTTGGGAAGGCCAATGCCCACTCTGGGCTGTCAAGCCACTGAGGAAGGAAGGAGTAGTTACAAAAACAAAGTATAGAAATAAATGAAGCTCGGAATATGTAATGCGATTGCAGTTAATCTCAATAGATTTAGACTTCGATATTCTGTGTGAAAAAATGCAAGCACATATCCCGGTTACTAAATGTAATGTATGCGTGACACTTGGATCACAGATTAATATTATTAATGAGTAAATTGTACTATAAAAGTAGATTAAAATTTTTTAATAATAAATGTAATACTTTTTATAATTTCCTTTACATGATCTATTGTTGATCTACTTTAAATATTATTTTTTTAAAGATATATTCTTCTAAATGTGTTTGTGGAATAGGGTTCCACAAAAATATCTTTTAGTTATATAAAGGCTCTACGAAAACATATTCTAGTTCTAAGGGCTCTACAAAAACACCTTCCATTTCTAGGGATTCCGTGAGTTAAAAAAGTTTGAAGACCACTGCCATAGATGTTACGCTTTTGTGCTTTCGTCAACGTGTTTTTTGGAATGTAATCCCCTCCTATAAGAAAGGTTTGTATTCGCCATTGCAGAAACATAATAGAGTTGTGGAATACGTTAAAAATATAGCAAGCGCATGGAATGTATTCCATGCACCGCCTACACCATTGATCTCTAAACAACTGCGTTTAGTAGTGTGTAGAGAGAAAAGCATTTATAATATTATTTCTTAATATTTCTCGCATAAAGTATATCTTCTCTTATAGAACAATTTCTCTGTCACATTAAATACTTAATTTAATACTGAAAAAGAGTAGAATTTTCTAAAGTTATTCATACTTCAGTGTGTTCGGAAATTAAAGCCCGACAATGTTAAGTGCTCCATCCAGTAGCATTCATTCCAAAACCACTTTAAATATAATTGGATGATGGAAATTTATTCCAAAAATAGTGGGATATTGGAACTTTATCTCCAGACTAAAAATAATAGGCTGTTGTTCGGGAATTCTCTCTCGGTGGCCCTGCACCGGTCTGAGGAAAAATGTTACCGACTCTCGGGGGCTTTTAACTAGTCCGCGTTAAAGTGTTCTCGTTCAAAAAATAATAATGATAAAATTTGTACTATATTTTCTTACGTTAATGCCATAACTTTAGATTCTGAAATTCATTATTTGTGAAGGCATCCGACTAGGTTGGGCGACCAATTTTTCAAAAATTGAATTTCAGAAGAATTTTATTGTTTTAAAGAACATAATAGACTTAAAAAGTCATAATTATTAAATAAATAACATATATCACCCTTTGATTTTGAAAAAAAATATTATTTTTATGAAATTTTAGCAAAAATTTCAAAATTAATAAAAACGCGATAAATAAAAATGCATTGGACATAATGCAATTTTAATTTCATTGATATACTTCTTGATACACCTTAAGTGTCATAGAGTAAAAAATATTTTGATAAATATTTTATAAACATTTAAATTTGAAGTTACTGATTTTTTGACAAAACTACTTACTACAAACTTTGCTCTAAGCTAAAAACGGCTGTAAAATATGATTAAATTGTAACTATTTTAAAACCTACGTTTTGTTACACTCTGAAAGCCTTATAACTATGTTATAAATTTCATTGAATTTGATTCGATCGTTTTGGAGATATCCCGTTTTTCGAGCACAAATTATCGTAAAAATTTCATTCTTCAAAAAACACATTAGAAATATTGTCATAAGTTAGTTAAAGAAAATGCTATAAAAACAACTCCAAAAAAAAAAACTCTCTAGTTTTTTAGTTCCTCAATATTTATATAATTCTTTTTTTTTTTAATGACCCTAACATCAAACACCTAAAAATTACCCTTTCAACCTAATCGAATACCTTAAAAGGTTGAATTTTTTTTTTATTATAAAAATATCAGTCTGCGAAATTTTTTCACAGATTTTACCGGTCTATGTGTTTTACAGTTTTTTTAAAAAATTGTAACTGCTATTTAAAAAAAAAAAAAAAAAAAACGTAATAATTACAACTGGCTGCTAGATATTTTAATTATTTTTGGCAAATATTAACTTCGTAACTTTCTTTGCTCGCGTATGTCATACTGGAGATGAAAACAATAATTTTCTTTGAAACACCCTGTGGATGTCAATCTCGATATTAAACAACTGTATAGATGGCATTTATTTGGAGGCCGAATGGTAACGTGTCACGCTTCCACACCATAGGTCCGGGGCTCTATGCTCGGGCTGGGCAAGGTTGATTCAGCCTTTCATCCCATCAGTGGGTCGATAAATGGGTACCTAGCTTGCTTGGTGACTAAACACTTGGGGTTTAGCTTCAGACTGATCACCTGATCGGTACATCTCTACTCGTGCACCTCAGCGCCCAATGGTCACGTATGCTGAGATGGGCGCAGTAGGCCTTGGCCCTCATTGGCTGCTACGCCTCTGAGTTTAGTTCATAGATGGTATTTTAGATCACAGCAATAGTTTTCCGAGCTTTGTTAATTTATCAGTACAGTTTGCGGGTAGAAGCCATTTTTGGATTTTTCCTTCTCTTTGTTTAATTCAGTATATGTCACCGTTAAAGTGTGAAATTTGCTATTTCATAAAATATAACTAGGTATTTCATAAAATAACTAGACGAGTCAGTTAAAGTACATAAAATTTTGAATTCTACTATTTAACCAGATATTCTATAGAATAACGATTACTTGATCGTTAAAGTACAAAATACGCATTCGAAAGTTCCTTGAACAGGTTCTAGTTGCATTGAGTCAATTTTGAACTCCAATTCGAAATGTCATCACTGCAATCCTTGCTCTAATAAATAAACAAAAGTAAAATAAAGGTATTTCATATAAAATTTAAATTAATATTCTCTCGCAATTTTATTTGAAAAAGTTTACATAATGTTTTTATGAAGCAACAGTTTTTCTTCCTAGCATGTATCTTTTTGATAATATTTAAATATATCAATTTCTGCAACTTATTATTTTTTTTCCCTTTCTGGTTAACTAATATTAGTAATATGAGCAATAATAAATTATATCATCTCTGTGTGTCTGCTTTTTCTTATTATTTATCAATTTATCATTCGCAATAGGTATAAAATGTATTTTTCGAGATATTTCAGCTATTTATGAATTAATTTTAAAATACCTTTTAAATTTTTTTATTTTTACTTGTGTGTGTGTGTGTGAACGATATATCATTAGTTATTTCATAGAATAACTCTGCAAAGTTTGAAATTTTTGATCTATTATATACTTTAACTGACTTGTCTAGTTATTTCATGAAATACCTAGTTATTCTAAGAAATAACTGAATCATACACACTTTGTCGGTAACATATACATATTTTTTAATAAATAATTTGCTCCGAGATAAAAGTCAATAGATGCCAAGGAATTTTTATTTTAATTCTTTATTTTCCCCCTCTAGGCTTAATTGGTAGTTGTGTCCGAGTGGTCAAGGCACCAGACGATGTGCCTAACCGTCTGGGGGCTTATACCGTGTGGGTCTGAGTCCCACCATTTACCAAACATTTTTTTGAAAAAATTAATACAATTTTATTTCATTTTGAGTCTCTGTCATTCGATGAGAGTGATACCTAAAATAATTTTCATGGTAAATTGTGTACTATTTACAAAGTACTAATTCCAAATTTGGTAATTTTTCATCTTCGAAACTTTTGCATTGTTTTGAAGGAAGATAGGGAAAACACACACGAACTGAAATTGAGGACCTGTAGAAAGTGCACGTGAGTTTTAGGTAAAGCTTTTTCTTTAGAGGGTATGAAATGTAAAATTTTAAAAAGAAAAAAAAAAAATTATAAAAAACATAGTATTTGGCTCAATATTATATATTATTCATTGCTCAAATAAAAAAAAAGTATTTCTAAACAGTACTTAAAGGGGTTTTACACAATAAATTAATTTATGACGAAATGTTTTTTCTTGTGTTTAAAAAAGTATTGTACCGGAAAAAATAAATTTATATTCATTTTATTGTATTAATTTTATTTACTGGTTTAATCAATAAGATGATTTTTCTTTGAAAAGTATGCTAAAACAGAGACAAAATTTGCATAACTAAAAATACTCTTAAAAGAGAGAGTTCACTGAAAAACATTGTTATATTAGCATATCGTAAAGATTGGAAGTATCTCAAAAAGTAATTCATGATACATTTAGCAATAATTTAAATATATTTTACAGTTTATTAAACTCAGAAATAGATAACTTTGGTTTTCATCTAAACAGCTTGTGCATAATGAGCATAACTTTATTTTTATCTTAAAATTTATGTTTATAAAAAATTATGTTCCCTGCTTGTTGAAAATTGTTTCAATGTATCCGATATTTGCGACTTTTTTTAAAAAATGGAGATTTTTTTTTTTGTGATTTTTAGATTTATTTAGTACATTTTAAGAAAAAAGAGCTAAAATTAAGAAAATAAAATAAATTATTATTACTAAAATGGGAAAAAATTGGTAACAATTGTCAAGAATTACATAAACGGGGCCCGCTCTGTACAAATAGAAAATGAACAAATTCTCAATTTTTCAATATTGTGATGTATTACTGTGCTATTGTTTTTGGAAAATAATGTAATATTTTCTTTGTATTGTCTTTTTTAGCATCAAATTGTGAACAAATTGTTCGATGTTGTCCATTTTGTTATTCATTTTATCTTTGGAATGTGCGTCTAAATAACTGCAGATACTTTTCATGATGTTCCTGATTTCGGATGGCGTATTAACAGGGGAGCTGCGTTATTCATTTCATTTACGTCGTCGAAATCTGGTACTTCGAGTCAATCATCAATGATATTTTTTGAGCTTTGAACAAACTCCAAAATGTCTTTGTCTGCCATAATTGGAGCTGTTCACTCATTATTATCATCTACTGCAGCGAATTCTTCCGATGATACGGTAGGACTGTGCAAACAGAAACTTTCTCAAACATTACACAATTATCGGGTTAGTTTCAATATCCCCTTTCTCTATTTTTTCCTGCTAAGCTAATTTCGTTTCGTTCTAAGAGAAAAAAGTGCAGGAAAATACATAGTCGTTTGTTGGAACCTCTGTATTATTTCGCGTTAAACGTATTTTACTGTATATGTTTTCTAAGGGAGTGCCGATTTAATCTCATTTTGGGCCCTGGTAGCAGAAGATCTGCAGGCTCCCTTGGCACTGAGAGATCGAAATTTACAACCAGAAAATCTGGTAATGATCAGCTTATTTGGGTCGTTCTGAGCCTTGGGCCCCTGGGAGCCTCTACCACCCCTCAAGCGCCCAATGGATAACCCGTTGCGTGGGCGTTGCGACGAAACAGTTAAGCAGAAAGGATCGATAATTTTAGTTGAAATTTAATTCGGGTACATTCCGTAGAAAATGCCATAGAACAGAATAACAATTGCTTGTGTTTTGCTTTACACGGAGCATAAAGTTAAGAAAATGAAAAGAAGATACTGTGAGTATGTCAAAATTAGTGATGGAAATTTTCACACTTAACACAGCAATCTGAAGAAATATCCAGATAAGTTGAAGTATTAAACAATGAACTGTTTTTGAAGTGAAAACTTCTTTAGCGGCGTTGGGCACTTTTTGGTAGGGGAAAATCTTATGGGTTCGCGTCACCGACATGCTCTGACTGGCGCATGCGCAGTGTGCTGTTTGCCTTACACACTTTTTGGATGGGTGAAATCTCGTGCGTTCGCGTCACCGACATGCTTATAGCAGTATATCTGTATCTATACAGCTAATGTATAGCGCTGTGTATATCTTATACGTGAAATTGAATGGATTTAGTAAAAAGTTCAATGTGTATATACTGTGCATTGCTCGTTGCGATTCCGAGAATGGGCAATACATATTAATGGTTGTCGTTTATATTTCGCATTGAAAATCCATGAGACAGATACAACAATTTTTGGTCGAAAATTTGGTGATTTTTCAAAAGAAGGTTCCGAAATACTCAAAAAAAGATTTGGAGGAAAATATATATATGATAACGTATTGACGATTTTAAATGGAGACTTCAGTATTAACTTTGCAGATGATAAAAATCTACCACTAATTGAATTTCTAAATGAAACACTTAATTTAAATATGTCCAATGATCGAAAACTCAGTACTACCAAACATAAAACGACGATCGATGCGGTTTTAACGCGATACTTAGATAAATTTGAATCAAACATTTTCCTTTCTTACTTTAGTTACCATAAGCCTACAGTATCTTTTTAGAACAAAATGAAATAATTGAAAGTACAAAAAGTCTAAGTATTGTTGAAATTAATGATGACAATGATGTAAACAATTAAAATAATGTTAAAAATTCAAGTACATTGAAATTTAAGTAAATACAAATACTATCCATACATAATATGATTGTATATTGTTATTTCAATTGAGTAGTATTTATATTTTGTCATGATCTTGTACAGCCAAAGGCGGATTAAGCGGCTGGCGGCCGCCAGGGGCCCCAAGCTGATAGACTTCAGTTATAAGTTCAACGTGCAACAAAGAAAATCTTGTACTGATATTGCAAACCCAATGATTACCCACGATTTGAATCGTATAACAATTAGTGTTGCCCTCATATATTGCATGTAATTGCGGTTGAAATCCGTTTTTTTTTTTTTAAATGTTTTCCTGAACTTTCGTCTTTAATATATGTTTTCGGTTCCAAGTTTTTAAACAGTTGATCCAAGAATTCTTATATTAAAATAATGATCCCAGATCTCAGACTATAAACAACTACCAATGTTTAGTGTTTTCGAAATAATTTAGTATTTGAAGGTTCGTGATTTATTGTTATCTGTATATTTGTGTTTATATTTTGAGAATGTGGGGGGAAAGAGATCGAAGCAGTGTCGGATTAAACGACATGGAGGCCCCTTGACAGTCGAGTTCTCGGGGCCCCTTAGCCTGTTTATGGCACTCTAACAGAAAACAGAACGCACTTTTGTGGGTCCCTAAAAAGCATGGGGCCTATAGGGAATTGCCTACTCCTCCTAACGAGTAATACGGCACTGGATTGAAGTATTTTGTAAATTTAGCATCAGTTTTATTTCAGTCAGCATGACAGGAATAGCGAAATATTTAAGTGAGCTTGAAATTTCTCTAAATTGATGAATGAATCAAATAATGAAATAGATAAAAGTAATTTTTCGAAAAAAAAACTGTAGAGCAGCGTTTTTCAAACTGTGGGGGGCATTTCCCCCCAAGGAGGGGGTGTAATAACCCTGCGAGGGGGGCACGAGCAAATGGAAAATAGAAGATTTAAAAAAATTAGTTTACTGACGTGAAGCAAAATGCTTTCTGACATAATAAAACACACATTACATTGATATAATTTACACATATCATCTGGTGATATTACGTCATCGAAAATAAAAGCTCCTAGCTACAGGGGCCCCTTACATGTGCAAGCAAAAAGTCGTAAAATATTATCAATGGTCTTTTACCACTGATAACATTTTACCAGCTATTTTACGTTTATAAAATAGTATGTCACTGGCTTAAAACGATATAAGTTTTCCGTGTGAATTCTGAATCTCAGGAAACGCAATAAGAAAAGTTTAAAAGCTGGTAAAATTACTCAAAATAATTAGAAGACAAGGAGTGGTGGGATCTTTGAATGTAGGAAAACTTGTCATTCAAAGCGGATCGAAAAAAAGATCGTTTGAAGTGAAATACTGATAACACTTAGGATGGAAAAAATTCATTCAGAATGCTATTTGCCTGTAAATGACAATAACCCCTTCGTCTATTGATTGATTGACTATAATAAACGTCGTACTAAGAAGCTACAGGAAGGCTTGGCTCTTAGTAAGAATTTTTTTCAGAGATGGTGCAGTGAAAGGGAAAATTATATTTTATTTATACCGGTTCTCTTTTATTTCTGTAACAACCAAGAGACTGAATGTGCATTTATGGTGAGCAAGGGCTTGATAACTGCTACCCGTTCGGAGAAAAGATAGGACCATAAGCGCCAGAAGTCTTCCGTCACCCTCCAAGTCTATAGTTAATTATTTTTTAAGGAGTATCAATGAGTTATCAACGTTGGTCCTCTGGGGGAAGGGGGAGAGGTGCGTTAAAGAAGAATTTCGGCACATTGGACAAAAGCAGGATCAGGAAAAGCAGGATCAAGATTTATGACAGGCTTAACCTTTAAGCGTTCCAAACGTCTTTTTCTGCCATCCTGAGATGCTTCAAAAACGCACCACACGTTTTTTCCCGTAAGACCGGGGACTCACCAAGAATGCACCAAACGTGTTATTTCCTCCTCAAGTAACAGCTTCGAAAGTGTTAGAGACGTCTTTTTCCGAATTCCTTTCCCCCCTTTAAAGGCTTAACATCTTGAAGGATAATTAGGGAGGGTTGGGGTGACACAATGGACTCTGACGGGAAGTTTTATGGCATGCGGGAACCCCGTTCTTTCCCTGCAGCAATCGTAAAAAAACTGAGAGGAATTTAAAACCTCCAGAGCGTACGGACTATCAGTTAAAATTTGTAAGTAAACTTGACTTGAAATTTCTTTGGGTTTGAATTAAATAAATTCTTTGATGTAGTTTTCACGATCTAAGCATTTTTATAAATCTTTCATTTAAATCATTTTTTAAGTTCCATCACATAAGTAATATAGATGATATACTCACTTTTGATTTAATATTAATTTGAAATTCAACGAATTGGGAAGGAAAAGGGTAGCTTGATAAAATCACATTTTTTTCTTTACCTTAAAATTCTCAAGTAGAATTAAGTTTTTTTATAATGTATCTCTAAAAATATCTATGATATATCTATATTTAAATTCAAAGTATATATTAAAAAAATGAGGATGATTTACAGTTTCGTTTTTCTTATTTTAATTAATACTTATAAGTTTTTTTTAAAAGAAATTATTTCGTTTGTGTCAAAAATTTATAAAAAAAAAAGGTTCAAAATTTAAAACCTGTTAAACTTTTAAAATTCTAAACATGAATAATTTTTAAGTTTCTGTACAACAGAACTTGCAAAAATTTTGTACGCATTGATAAAAATAACAACAAAAAAACCTATTTAAAAATCCTTTAGTTTTTCATAATATCAAAAGCCAGGTGTTCAGAGTATCTTACATACAATTCCTAGTTTTTTATTGTTTAGATAACGAATTATAATAGAATTTTTAATGTCTGAACTTCAGTTTCCTTCAAAGAGAATAGGAACTACAAGCTCAAATTTTTAAGCTTGAATCTTCGGGCAAAGAGAAATGAAAAGAGCACCTGGACAAATTTACAGTTGACATTTGCGTCAATAAATAAATATAAAGATCCATTTTAAATTCAAGTAAAAAAATATCTATTTATGCAAAATCTCTTATCATTTAGATTCTATTATAGAGGTTGGCTGAAGAACAAGTACTTAAAATTTGGACATTTTTTGTAACCTTAACCATACAAAACCAGGAATTTTATATTAGCTGCACTGAAATTCTGAATTTGAATTTCGAAAAATATATTTATGTAGGTATCTCGCGTACGCAGTTGAAAAAAATTTACCATAAATACTAATAATTCTTTGGATATTTAAAATTTTAAATTGAATTTTTAATTTATTCCACTTCTAATATTTTTTCATTTATTTCGTAAATTTCATACAATTTGGTTCAGTGAGTGAGTGAACATTAACGTCGCTCTGTTCAGCTATACTCGAGAACTTTTGGCGACGAACCTCGTCATTTTGAACCATAGTCAAGTGACGAGGATGACACCTGTGCTAGCACCTCTCTCCTTCTCCTAACTACCACACCACACCAACAGAGGGACGTTTCAGCTCTTGACAGACTTAACGTGCATCGTTCCTCTACAATGCGGGTCTTCAGTGGTAATGGGCTCGAACTCATGATACGCCAGCCACGAGTCCGTTACCTAGAAAAGGTTTACCTGTTTCATTAAAAGATTCTAAAGTGAAGAAAGTGGAAATTATTGCCTTCCAAAAGGGAAAAATGTGTGTTTTGAAGTACAAGGATAAAAAACCCCTGCATATGATTAGCATTTTTCATAACGCTGATATGATGGAAGTGAAAGCTAAGAAACAAGATTCTGTGAAAATGAAACCAAAAGCAGCGGTGTTTTATCTATCAACACCATGGGTGGTGTTGATAGATCAGACCAGTGTCTATCCTACTATTCTGTTGCCCGAAATCAACAAAGGAAATACTACAAGAAGATTTTTCGACAGTTGTTAAATCAAATTGTGTGGAATTCCTTCACTATCTATAAAAAAAAATGGCGGTATTTTAAATCATATTGGTTTTCGAATGAAACTGATTGAACGATTGATAGAAGAAGGAAGTAGTAATTCCGATTCTCGAAACTTTGTTACCTCTGAAATTTCTGAAAATGTAGTCCGTTTAATTGGAAGGCATAAATGGAAATATGTGCTTCATAATGGCTTCATATGTGGAAAGTGACTCTTCAAGAAAAAACAAACCACCACGAAAATGTGTCGTATGCTACCTTAAGAAAAATGATAACGGAAAATGCATTCGAAGAGAAACACGTTTTGAATGTAAAGATTGTAATGTTGAACGATTGTGTGCAGCGCCGTGTTTCGAAAAATATCACACTGTGACAGTGCTATAAACGACGTATATCAATCAATCAATGACGTATCTATCAATGTATACAAAATCTTTTTTCTTAAAATTAACGGTTTAAAAATGTTTTGAACAAATATATTTGTTTTTGCCCTCTATATGCATATGTACACTTCTAGCTTCAGTAATGTACAATTGTTTAGATAAACTTTTGGCTTTGTAAAAGGTATTTTGCTTTGACTAAACATTTTATAGCAAATTTTAATAATATTTTGTATACTTCTTTGATAATTTTTGCTATTTATACCTATTTAAATTATTATTTATAAAAGTTTCTTTGCAATTGTTTGTAAATTGAACAAAACCTTTTCTTACACAATTATGTATATTTGAGGATGAATTCTGATTTATTTTATATTCAGTAAATACAAAAATGTTTGTAAATTGCTTTTTCTTTGCAAATTTATTTGTTTTAAAGCATGCCTATTTATATAATGAAATTTCTAACTATCCAAATTATGTCGGGCTTTTTCTCCATTAAAGGCTTTTAGGATTTTAGAAATCATCTTGTAATTATTCATTATATATTTAATAAGGAAAAATATTTCCATACATAAATAAATTTTTGGTCCCGTAAGAATATAATTGTTTTTAGCTACAGTTTGTAAAATGTATTGGAATTAGTAGTGCGGCCGGAGTTTTTTCAAATTATGATTGTTTTTGACTGCACTAAGTTATGTATTTATATTTCATTCTTTTTACATTATGAATAGAAGTCATAAACAGTTTTATAACAGTAAAATAAATTTTTGTTTTATATTCAAATTATGCTATTATATTGATTCTGAAAATAATAAGTTAGTTTGACAAGCCATTATTTAACAATTTTAAAGCATTGAGCATTTTGGAAGTTTTTTAAAACTTTTATAAAATACTAAATTATTAAAAATATTTAATTATTGTAAATGATTTATATTTCTTAGATTATTGGAAACAAAAAGTATAGAATTTAAAATCTATTTCTTTGTTGGATTTTAATAATTATTTTTATAGCTAAACCTGGAAAAACACGAAATTTTTCAAATATTAACTTTAAGATTTTTTAAAAAACATAACTGGAGCTCCCAGTCCTAAATCCATATGAACTTTTATGGATCATATGTTTGGGAGTATTTACAAGATATTTCAAGATTAGAAGAAAAAAAAGCGTTAGGGATTAGAAAACACATTTTCAAAATTAAAAGTCTGAAAAAAAACACATTTATAAAATTTGGAAAGGCAAAAACAAAAACTAATAGTGTCTGTAAAGCTCTAATTTTTAATATGTTATTTTCCAACTTATGTTCTACATCCAAACACTACTTGAAATAATTATGACTGAAAATTTCTTTTTTAATTCAAAATATTCTTTTACGCAATATTAATAACATTTGTTACTGTGATAGATTATTCGGTTTCATCTTAACCTAATATTTTCACAGGAGTTTTAAATACACAAAACATTTATACACACAAAATAATAGTGATATAAAGGTATTCCCGAAATCACCAAGTTTGTAAATAATGTCAATTTTTTTTTAAATCGGTGTAGTTTAGGAAGTTTGGGTTTTTGTTGCATGACTTGAAAATACTAAAGTAGTACTACAAAATATTTACTATAATGTAGTTTAGACATCAGGGAAATATTTAGTTCTTTCTACAACATTTGTATTCAGAACATTTACATTTTGAAGTCTAATTGTAACATCATCTGTGAAAGCTGGATTTTAGATTTATAAATTCAGTCGCGTATTCCTTCCCTTTCAAATGTTATTTCTCACAGAAGCCTGCTTACATTTTTGTCATGCCATTTCTCAACAGGAAAAAATTAATGAAAACAAAGTAAAAAGCTTTTAAATTATATAAATTATAAGTACAAATAAATATAGTGGTCTTTAAATCAATCTTAATTAAGTAAATGTGAGAGAACTCAAAGCTTCAAAACATAGCAAACAGAAATGATTTTAGAAATTAAAATTTCAGTTAATACCCATTTCACACGAAAAAGTGGATTGTGTTCAAAAAATATTTTCAATTAATTTAATTTAGAAT
>BMAO01036417.1:0-29407 GCA_019973975.1 Trichonephila clavata | reverse complement strand
AATAAAACTTTAGTATTAGTGAATGGGATGAGCATCAGATATTTGTAACCATATAAACTTCATAGAGAACGTAAATCCATTATGCATTCAGATTTATTTCTTGATTTTTTTATTGTGACTCGGGAACCCCTGGCATGCTTTATGGAACCCAAGGTTTTCGTGGAACACAGTTCGAAGACCACTGTACTTGAGTAACAGCTCTAAAATATAATGCGATTTCTTAAATTGAAATAAATGTATATCTATCTCTGCTACTGGTGGGGCTTATTCAGTTGCTTCCATATCTTATATAAAAAGCTTATTCCTTCCGTTTGGGTTTCTTTTCATCTCGTCATATTATCTTATGATAATATAAATTAATGAGACTAAAATCAATAATACATTTCGTATCATCTTTAAAGGGTTTTACACTTTCTAATTTGTTTTATTTGGATCACAGGTTATGTTGAAGTCATCGAGGTGCCGAGTGGTGCACGAAATGTCAGGGTGGATGAAAAGGGTGAGGCAATCAATTACCTGGCTGTTCAAGGTGAAAAGGGAGAGTTCTATCTGAACGGAAGATGGTTTATACAATGGAGTGGAGAGTATAGGGCTGCTGGCACGACCCTTTATTACCAAAGGGAGGGAGAGAAGGAGTCCTTGCACATACCAGGTCCAACCAAAGAACCACTTCGCATACTGGTGAGTCAAATTTGGATCGATTAGTCCTTATAGTAATGCGGGAACAACAAAAGCCAACATTTTACTATTGATTACATTGTTGTGAAAAAAATCAATCACCATAAATATTAGCCAATGCAACTAGATTTAAAAAAGAACTTATTCAAAATGAGGAAGGTGGTTATTTTCTCAAATGAAACACTCAATCCGAGTCACTTAAGTTATTGAGATTAGGAATTCCCGCTTTTCTATTTGATTGCTTACTTACAATCCAGTTTTAATTTTCTCTTTATTTTTAAAAAGTGAAAGTGGAACCAATTAAAATCACAATTTTGAATCACAGTCAAATGAAAAATTGGAACATGCTGGTTCTTATTGATTTAAGTTCACCATGAGATGAGAGGGAAAGTATTGATATACATTGAACATTTTTACATGGTTGAATAATCCTTCAAATGTAGGAAAGATCAACGCAGTTCACTAGCTGGTTCTTTCGGAGAAAATATAAATTTATTCTGGAATTCTGTAGCAATTACAGTGAATTTTCTAGAAATAATTTACACACATACGTATAAATACACATTAGCATAAGTTCAAAAATCACACAAATATGAAATATAACAATTCAATACCAATTCATATAAGGCAAATGAAATACACATGCTATCATGTTTTTGATTCCAACGCGTTACTTCCTTAGATAGTCCATTATAGAAACGTCAGGAGCTATCTATTCAAAAAATCATCCTAAGACACTCCGGAATTGCCTCGATACAACTATTCTGTCACCAAATTTGGCGACTTGGGGACATTTGCTGACCAAATTTGTCTCCTCTAAGTCAACCTATTTACTTAGAATTGTTACAAGAAATTATCTCTTCCCCTCTAAATCATTTTTTACATTCATTTTGTAATTTATTTGTAAATCATTCATAATGCTCCTGCGGAAGAGAAGCGAACAAAGTCCGAACTTTCTGTAATAATACGTTGAGATACAAAACAATTTATTTGGCTTTAAAATTAACCTATCTGTATATTACTTTATACTTTAGATCAAGTAAATGAATTCGGAAATCATAAACTGATGCTATAAAATCAATGAAGTATTTGTCAGAAAAATTCGAGAGCAAATCCCCGACTTCATGTTATTCATGTGCCCCTGAAATATTTATATTGTGAAATAAAAACTTCCATTCCAACATCTGTTAAGAAAATAAGTGATTAAGTATGATTTGTGAAAATATGAGAAAAAGCTGATTTTCATTAAATGAATTTGAAAATGTACAATGAAAAAGAATTTACATCTATTACTTCTTATGAATAGAGTATTCTTTATTTTTAAAATTCTAATCATTACGAAAAAATAGAATGAAAAAATATCTTTATTTTAAAATTTACAATTGATGGCATATTTTATCAAAGGTATTTGGTTAATTCATAAATTATGTGATTAAATGAAAACTTATAAACATAAATAAAATAGTGTCTATTTATTTTAGGGAAATAGATTAACTCAATTTTTGAGAATAGAATAATTTTATTTAATCTCTTCTCTGAATCATAAAGATTGCAAAATAATTGCTCTGGACTTATAGAGATGCATTTTGTAAATACTTTTTTTATTGACATTATCTTTGTTGAAGGAATGGACTATTTTTTGCTTTAACATTTCATGGTACAGTGCATAAAATAAATTTCCCACAAACTGATATCAAACTGTCAGTTTTTCATACATAAAAACTACCTTTCCTTATTTTTGTTGACATTTAGAGCGTTATCTTTATAATTAAATGCTTTGTAGGAAGAATTAAGGTTTGGATATCTTCCCTTTCATTATTTTTTTTCGTGCTTTGAGAATCAATTAATCACTGAACGTGGAAACCGTCCACGTATTCTCATGCAAATTTCTTTTATTGAAGAAACAAAACAAATAGAATATTTCATTAAAGAAGTTTGCAAAAACCATTCAGAATGCCATGGACAGCCTTTTTTTCTAGATATCAGACATTTTTTCCCCATGTATTTGGCAGAATTTATAAACACCTTTCTAACTTTGCATTTAAATTAATGAATGATTATTTAAATTAAGCTTTCTCTTTTACTATGGATAATGTAGAATTTTCAGCAATTAAGTTGATAATAAATAAAACATTTTGCGTTACTTTTTTTTTTAAAAATTGATTAATCAAAAATTGATTAATGTTCGTTTTTTAAAGCCTTACTTCACTTTTTTTAAAGTGAAGTAAGGCTTTAAAAAACGAACATTCGGAAAGATTAAATTATTGAAAGTGAAATATATCAAAAAAAGATTTAATTACTTTCTACTGTATGACTATAGAATACGTATAACACTATATATGGTTTGAAATTTTGTACCTTTTGATAATTTCATACCAGAGAAGAATTTATTAGTGAACTTCATCGAGCATTTATTCTAAAAATTATGCTTGATAATAGTTGGATAAGTGTAGGTGATTTTATTTCATAAGTATAAATTAGCATATCTTAAATGTAGTTAACGGGTGACTCGAAAAACCCCACGGTTTTTTAATTTGTTGGATACCTTTTATATTATCAACACTTTAAAAATGATTATAGTAGAGCAAAATGAGTTGACAAATGATTGCGGGTTTATAATATAAAAACAAAAACTAATATAATCTTCAATAAATGTGCAGAAATATCTGTACTAAATTAAATGAATAAAAAAATTGAATTATTTTCGAAAAACTTACTGACGACTCATTACATTATGAAGACCTATTTAATATGAATTCGGACCATCTTTCACCTTCAAAACAACCAACAACTGGGATGCCATTGACACAATAATGTGCCGATTGAGAGTATGAAGTATCTGATATCAAGTACTTACCAAGTGGTATTGCCATTCTCGAAAGGAGTTGCATAAGCAGTTGGGAGTGATATTAACGTACTGCACACGAGGTGGGACGGTCCGTAATTGACATGGCAGTGAGGGACGACTGAGCTGGCACTCCCCTCCTACCACACCACACCACGAACGAGCTCTCGACAGATTAACGTGCATCCTCCTACACGGCTTAGTGACAGGATCGAACTCAGAACCTAGCCATGACGATGCCTACCACTCGCCACCGCCGCGCATAACATTGACTTATATCGAGGTGGAGTGCCACAGGTAAATGTTCCATATTGGATTCATGTCAGGTGAATTTGTAGGTAGATACATGATTTGAATTCACGAGAACTTTCCCCTAACCATTGCTATGGTTTGACAGTGGCGTAACGGAGAAAAGTTTGCCCCCCCCCTGCAAAGTCAGGTTTTGGGCTCCCAAGTTGGATTTTACAAAGGGTAGTACTTGGTGGCAGTCAGGCAATGGGTCCCCCGCGATGCGGTGGTGTACGTTACGCCGCTGTGGTTTGACCCTTTTAGTAAACTCCATTTCATGCCAAGAAAACTCTTGCGGTGAAGGGTACACTTGGCTTGCAATAAAGTTGACAGGGCACAGATTGTTCTATGGGTCATCATGTGTTCGGTAAAAACACCATCCATACCATAATACCACCTCCATTGCACATCCGGATGTCAGGGTTTTGTTGGGAATCCCGTCAATAGGATTGACCCAAAACGGGATTCATCGAACTAGGCGACTTTTTGATCCTTCATTGGCGTAGTCACCGATCTCTTCTGGAATCAATGAGCAAGGGTTAAACCGCTGACTGAATTGTCGTTTCACTACCCATAAACCACTTTAGATAAGTGCTGCACATAAAAAACCCACCAAACGCACAGTTTCTTAAATCCGTGTCCCCAGGTGCCAACGATTGGATCTTTATCAAAATCTGATTAATGAACTGGTTTTCCCATTATGTCACTAAACTCTCATGTGGAAAGACTGCGAGTGGGCATTTTACATACTCCTGAATACGCTATGTTTTAGTCTCCATTTTAGCTCACCATTCAGATGAAAGGTGGTCATTATGTAATAGCTCTTCAGTTTAGTAAGCTTCTACATATAGCTCATATTTTTTTAAACCTGAATCTTTAATAATTTATTACTATATATTTTACAATTAAAATTTTAATTGTTGAATCCAATTATATCACTAGTATTAATATTGGGGTTGTGTTTTAGTCTCTTAAAGTATATATCCATAATTCTCTATATATATATTCATTAAAATTTCGCTGTAAATATATCTCCTGCAGGTAACATAATATTTCGTTAAATATACACAAAAATGATGATTTCAATCGAATTTCTTTTTGGATAAGTTGGAAATCAAATTACACTAGGAGTTTCATTATTTTTAATGTACTGTTATATATATATATATTTGCTTTCTGAAGAAGTACATGGGTATAAGGAAAACAATATCTTTCTGTCTGTTTCAATTTTATTAATTTGTGTACCTGTTTCTTCAGTAACTTAAACTTTAAAGGCTGTATTACTATTTACTTGTAGCTATTATATCAAACCGAAAATCCTGGACTTGTGTATGAATACACAATACCGAACGAGAATGCTACACGGAAGCCGGAATTTCATTGGTCTTACGCCGACTGGACAGTGTGTTCTGCTTCCTGTGGAGGAGGTAAAATGCCTTTCTCAAAATATACTTGAAAGCTATTCTAAAGTTATTTTTAATATTTCAAACTAAGTAAAAATTAAATAATAATATTAGAATGCTTACAATTTGGCACTTATGTTGTGATTGAATTAATTTTCCTTTTGCGAGTATTATTAAGTATTACTATTTATTCTTTCCTGCAGGAGTGCAGCTATCCAAACCGAAGTGTATAGAGAAAGAAGCCGGTTTGGTAGAAGACAAATATTGCGATCCAACCACGAAGCCTGTTGAAAAGTCTAAAGAATGCAATAAACACCAATGTCCTGCAAAGTAAGTATTTCATTTACAATCTGAAAATCATCTGCCATCTGTTGATGGTCATTTAATGATAAATAGCATTGCAATGGTTCTGGTATATCCGTAATACAGAAGATAAATATCGTGAAAATGAATTATTTTCATATAAATACTGATACTTAAGAAGGTAGAAAATAAGTTTAGATCATTTTGCTAGGATTTTTTATATGAAGTTCTTTGATAAATGTGATTAATTGTATTAAAATCTTATTTCTTTTAGACAAATATAGTTAAAATTTGTTTTTACATTAGAACCACTTCCAAACAAGTTATAGGCAGAGTTCAACTCTGCTCCTCGTTAAGCTTGTGATATCCTTGAATATAATTTTACGTATCTTGTTCTATATAACTCTTAAAAAATTTTAGTCAAGAATTTTTCTTCTTTGCTTAGTAAAAAATCAAAGTAAAAATAACCGAATTCCATTCTCTCCAAAATAAGAACGTTCAACAAAATTTAAGAGTAACCAGAAACAAATTTCGGGAAAATCCTCTCCTTAGCTAAATTATCTCTGGAGTTGTATATAGTGTTCAAAATTTTTTTCTTAAATTCATTCATTGAGAAATACTTTTATTTTTGTGATGTAACCCTTAAAAATCTCATGTATTTCTTAAATTACACCAAACTTCGCCGGAAAGCAAATAGTAAACCTTGGGATCTTACATAGTTTCATTGTATAATATGGTTTTCCTTTCAATTTGAGCCTCACGTATTTCACACAGATGGTGGGCAGGACCTTGGCAACACTGCTCTGCAAGCTGCGGTCAAAGGGGAATACGGAAACGAACGGTCATCTGCGTCCGATCCCTCAACAGAGATCAGCAAATCGCTTTGCTGGACGATGATTGTGAAGCAAAACTCAGGCCTCCAGACTCTGAACCTTGTCCTCACAAGAGACCCTGCCACGGAGAAAGAGAAACGTGGTCTGCATCTCAGTGGTCGGATGTAAGATATTGTTTTCCTTTTTGGAGGAATGCCTTTAATTCAAAATATATGTTTTTCTCTCTTAAAAGAACCATTCCAGTCATTATTATTAAAAAGTGGTTAGTTTTTCTTTTTATAGTAGAATTTTTACAGTAGTGTATAAGAAGAATTAAAAATCTATATTAAAGGGCATTAATTTTTTTTTGGACTGACACGGTACGAAAAATCTATAAATATTTACCGTTTGTTAGAATGGATAAATACATGAATGTAATTAATGCATGCATGAATTTAAATACTGAAAGTGATTGTATCAAATATTTATAAGAAAATGTTTGCATCCAGATATTAAAAAATCCAAATTTCAATTACTTTTATAAAATAATAATTGTTTGGAGTGATTAGAGAAATTGCACAAAAGCAGTAAAACCTACATAGCTATTATTTCACTTGTTTCAGCCTTATATAACTTATTTCAGCTTTATATACGCATATATTACATATTTTTGTATGACATCTACAAAAACAATAAAGGGAGAAAAGAACCGATTACAAATTTTTAATCTAGTATGCTAAGTTGAAATTAATACTTTTAAGGGAGTATTTTGTTGAGAGTAGTTCTAATATTTGCATCAAAACTAATTTTTTATGTGGCAGAAATATAAAATATAATTTTGGTATTGAACCGTATACAAGAATCCAATTAAAATAAGAACTGAAAAAGAATTCAATTCGTTTGTCTCTGCATAAGATAAAACTTATATTCCAATTTAACAGTAGTATAAAAAAGTATTATCAATTAATGCAAGATATAATTTAGATTCGGATGAAACTTTTAAGAATAAAAAATTATTTTGATAAACATTTAAACGTAGTGTTAACTTAAATTTTTTTAAAGATATGTGTGTAGTAATAAAAAAATTAAATCGAAGTATTTTTAAATAAATAAAAAAAGCAATGATTTGTATATATGAACCTTTAGCAACAAAACAATCGTAATTATTCATATGAGTTATTTACTATTATTATCATTATGGTATTTGAAAAATTACATACATATAACTAGTATAAACTCAGCATTCATAAAAATATGAGGATAAATAGCCATATACCATTCTGATTGCTTCAGTTTTCAGAATAAATTTTACATTATTGTTTCAGGTATGCAGTGATGAACCGTGTAACTTCCAGAGTCGACATGTCTATTGCAGTCAGCCTGAGGGCCACTGCAAGGAGGAAGAGAAGCCCACGTCCCGTCGACCTTGCGCTAATCTCACTTGCGGAGTGTGGGTGGTCGGAAACTGGTCGCAGGTATAGACATAGACCTTTTATCGAAGATATCTCAACCAAATACATTTAAGAGCAACAAAATGACAAATTCCTTTGTCGATTCGAATGACGATAAGATTAGTCAAGAAATTAACTATCACTACGAAGCGATGGTATGGCTTTGTGCAAAAATCAGTCGTATTAAATATGAAATAGCACACAACAGTCAATAAGGAAAAGGCAAGGGATTTTTATGGAATTGCAAAGTGCAGTACTATAGAGGAAAGAATTCTTAAGATAGTCTTTTTGTCTAAAATTCTCTACATGCTTACTTTTACATATTCAGAACTAATTTATGCCGGGGTATTTTAGTGGGCATGTTCACGGACTCTTAGCCGGCGTTGTTGAGTTGTGGGTTCGAATCCTAATGCCATTGAAGACCCACTGGCTAATGGGGCTAATTCCCGTGTTAGATTTGTCGTGGCGGGAATTTCCCCCTCTGGCGTGGAGAGGGGGCACCAGCGTTCCCGTCAATTGACCGTGGCTCAAAATTACGAGGTCCATCACCAATAACCATCGTATTGTTTTAAGTGCTATGGTATTACATTCCATGAGAATTAAATTTTTTTATTTATTTGGAAATATACTATAAGAGCCTTTTTTGCTGTTTTCTCTAAAAACGAGTGCTATTTCTAATTTTTCTTTATAATTTTACAATAATCGAATTATAACTAAGTTAGCTCTTATAGTACTGTTAGGAAATAATATCCAACCTCAGTATTTTACAAATTGATGGGTACATATTTAAAATTACGTTCAGACTTGGATCGGCAAATTATTATTTTTTAAAAAAAATGTCCCACGAATTTTAGCTTGTAATTAATTTTACTGTAGCAAGATTAAAAATTAGAAAAAAAGATAGGATATAATTTAGAATTATAATCTAAATGGTTTAGCATGATTTGAAATGTACTTAATCTTTAAGTAGTGAATCTGAGCTCGCGTTAGTGTGAGAGGTAATCGAAAGAAGGAACATAATCAACACTCAATAATTTTATATTCTACTCAACTCTCTCTCTTTCTCCACATCAAATATTGTGGCAAATAGCTAATGAGAGCCACCTAATAATAATGGCTCCGAGACCTATATCAAGATACATTGGTAATCCAAGATATAGTTCTTACAGATATAACTCTAACTAGCACTAAAAACACCTTACTGCTATCTTCTTCCTCAAAATCGATTCACTTAACTTAAAAAAGAATTTCTCATTTTCATTTTCATGCATCAAGGTTTCTTCTCAGAAAGAGGGTTTCAAATCAAACAATCTGTTAAAAGTATTTCCCCTTAAGGATTAATAGAAGGGACCTAAGAAAATCTTTTACGATTATTTCAATTCTTTTTCACATTGCAATTATTTCTGTTATAGTTATGATTTATTAAAAGAGCGTCATTATTAGTAAATATGGTACTCACATACAACTTATAAATTGGATCTATGCGGATTTTCCTCTTATATTAAAAAGTAGACTGAATTCCTCAACAACAATTTAATTTAAATTTAATTAATGACTCTATGAGTAACTTATAGTTCACTTCTCTCATGTTCTTACAGTGTTCTACTACTTGCGGAGATGGTATCCGCAAGCGAAATGTAACATGCCGTGGAGGTACGCAGTGTCACCAAGCCACAGAGCCTCCAAAAACTGAAAAATGCCACAATGATGCGTGCGTGGGCCACAACGAAGATTCTAATTTCATTCCTGTAGATGAGCCTCTTCCGAAGAAAACTGGTCACAAGCATAGACATGGTCACGACCAGAAGCCGAATCCCAAGAAGAGCTCTAGACCTCGTTTCGTCGCCAAAGGTTTTTTAGCACATTATATTTTAGTATTGTAAACGTTTTATATTATCTTAAAAAAAAACATGACGAATAATAAAATTGAGAATTCTGACACCATATTAGAAGTTTGGCAAAAATATAGCTGCTAGGGTACTGATGACTTTTAAATGAGCGACACATAAGATGACATTTGACCTGGTATCTTATTCTGTAACCCTTTCAGGACTGACATATTTTAAGAAAGAAAAAAAAATTACTGGCTTAGTTTTTTTAATGGTATAATCAGAAGTGAAGCCCAGTGGCTGAGTAGTAGTGTATTGCTCTTCCGTACCACAGGTCCGGGGTTAAGGTCCTAGGCTGGGGAAGGACTACTCAGCCTTTCATCTCTTCAGTGGCTCGATAAATGAGTACAAAGCTTGCTTGGGAACTTAACTGTTGGACTAACCACCTGATCAGAGCATCTGCTCATGTACCTCAGCACCCAAGGTCACGGAAACTAAATTGGGTCCAATAGGCCTTAGCCTTATGGGCTGCTACGCCACTGAGTTTAGTTTATAGTCAGAAGTAGAAATACTGGAAAAAATTAAGTTTTTTTATGCAGTTTTGTTATGTTGAAAAGTACACATATGTGCATCTCAGATCCTAACGGCAACAATAAAAAAATACAATTTTTTCTCCAATTACGCCTATTTTAATAAATCTACTTTAAAAATGGAAGAAATGCACAATAAGTAAGTTTTCAAATGAAATTTTTCAAAGAAAATACCGTATTTACTCGAATCTAAGCCGCACTTTCTTTCCAATGTTAATGCTACCGAAAATCGGGTGTGGCTTAGAATCGAAGGGAAAAAATATCGTCGGATGGAGTAATTAGAGCAAATTCAGGTTCATGTATACATTTAAATGTTTATAATACTTGTAAAATAACAAAATATTAAATTCTTATTGGTTCTTATTTTAAATTTATTTTAATATCTTAAAACTGGGTATTAATAAACCATTTTACGCTTTTTTTTCTTTTTCACAAAAACTTATTGAGAATTTGGGGCGTGGCGTGACATAGAATCAATGGCTGCTTAGATTCGAATAAATACGGTATTTTTTTACAAGCAAAAGTACAAACAATAATTACATTAAGAACAAAAAAAAAAACATGAGTTCTAGATTTGTAACCTTCATATCTACATTCTATCCCATCGAACATCGAGAAAAAATGGTGTGGTCCAGCTTTTACTTTCCCAGTGTTCATTATTATATCTGATTCTATACCTTTGTACTATTATTTATACGCTTTTCTCATCTTCATTTTTAACAAATAAATCAACCTCATGAGGTAAAACGACATCTTCAGAACTCCCTTCACTTGAATCGTTATGCATTAGAAATATAATCCCTTTGATTCATAATTTTTTCTGTTTCATTCCAGCTAAATATTATAAATAAGAATATAACAATAAGAGATTAAGTTTCGCAAAATACATGCTTATGAATTAAATCTTAGATTGAAGAAAAAATTTTAATTTATGGTCCAGTTATAAATAAAGCAAATAAATCTCCAATAAGCACGACAGAGAAGTAAGAAAAGAACAGATTTCTATGTAAATTTTACGCATTTCTAAATTTTTGTCAAATTGCTGACTAGAATATAAATATCCTGACATATATATTCTTACTTAAAATTAAATGTGTAATTATAAATCAACAAAACAAGCACATCATCGTCATAAAAATAACATTACATGCCAAATTTCAGTTTGAATCTCATTTGCATCTGGAACCGAATAACAACCTGAGGTACACAAATGTGCATCTCAAAAGTTATTTCTAATTAGAATACTACAACTGTTAAAAGTGGGATAGTTATATGATCTATCAACTCTCGAGAATCATCTACATCAAACGAAAAATATGAAGTTCAAAAGTTTTAATTATATATTAAAAATTTATCTCACTTTTTTGACTTCTTGCTTGCCATTGCTACCTTATGCGTTGAAATTATCCAGAAAAAAAGTACAGATATTACCATTTGTTGGTAAAATAGAAAAGCACGACCGTGCACAAAAGGTAACCTTTGGTCTGAATTGATTGTTTTCACCTTTTAATAACATACGTTAAAACCGCAGGTACACATATATGTACCTTGGGTCTAAGGAGGTTAATCTTACCATCTTTGATATGTTATAATCAGTGTATAACAGGACTATCCGAGAACCTTTAACTAATCATCTTGCGGTAAATTTATTTCTTTTTAACTGTAAATTCTATTGAAAACTTTCTCCCGCGAAGAAGACTTGAGTTGTGCAAATGAGTTGTTATATTTAAGCATGGACATTTAGGTAAGCGAAGTTAGTTGAGAGTTAGTCGACGAGTAGTTTCTGGATGGTCAATTACTGCTAATTGGTGAATAAATTATAAGATCGAGTTTAATAATAACGACCAGAGCATGGACGTAGCTACCGTCGTATCATCCGTATCAATGACACGGAACCCCAACACATGTAACTACAGTCCCGCAAATAGGGCTCTCATACATAAAATGGGGCCTAGAAGAAATTTTGATACGGGGCCCTCTGAGAACTAGCATGCCAGTGGACCGGAGGTCGTACCACAAATAGAATTACGGGGAATAATACCGTAGATGTCCAATGTGTTCAAAGAGTAAGTGAAGTAGATTATATTCATATATTAAGTATCCTTTTAGCCGTGTGGTTGCTCTTATAATTGGTAGTGTTGTGAATTTCCTACCCTGAGTTGTTTGATTTAAGTTAGTGAACTTATAAATCGGAATGTGAACTAGTTATGGCTGATCTTTACTCGAATTCCTAAACACCAACAACCTCTAAGAGGTTGTTACAAGTGAATGTTATTTGATCTTTATACATACAAAATTGTGTGGTGATTGAAATCTCAAATTAACATCTATTATTCATTTATTTAAATACCATCCTGTTATTTAAACTACTACAAATGTCATTGCATTTGTATTTATAAAGCACATTATAATAGGAAGAAAAATTTTCAGCTATTCTCCTATAGTTCATCTTTATTAGTAATGAATTCTTCCTCTGTAAGGATAATTTAATTATTGCATAAAAGTATTTTTTGTAGTATATTTTCAGTGTTGAGAAAACTCCATAATTTCTTATTTATATCGGGAAGCAGAGGTGACTCAACTGTCAATGGCGCGTGCTCCATAGCTAGTGATGTTTTTGTTGAATTCTAATTAAATAAAATATTTTTTTAATAAAATTATAAAAGTGCCTCACTTTGCATGGAACAAATTTTTAAAATCCTTACGTGCAGGTAGTGTGGAAGTTAATAATGTACAGTATTGTATCTGATATTATTTTGTTCTCTGAATGTAGTTCCAAATAAAGAAATTCGTTGGCAATATATTTTCTTTATAGCTCTACAGCGAATAAAAACCTAAAACATAATGTTATTAAATATCACCACAGCATTATTGTTTCCATTGAAAATATATGTGTGAAAAAATACAATAAACAGGATACAAGTTTAAATCCATAGGAATAAAACTTAAAAGTCATTAATATCATAAAAAAAATTAATGATTGTGTAACTTTTAACTAGTAACCAGGTGATTGAAAACATTAATAGAATCTATTATGTTTCAGATATCATTCAGATTCCAATAGTGGAACTAGAGACAAAGGAATACGGTGATGAAGTCGATGACTTGGAAATAAACAATGAAGTAGAGTCCCCGAAAATTCAAAAAGAGCCCGCTCTAATCCCATATGTGTTTGAGGATGATGATGAAGACGATACAGATCAGGATGGAAGTAGATATTCTTGGAAAGTCAGCGTCTGGACAAAGGTTAAATCTCTTTCTTTTCTAAATATTTTTTCACACGGTGTCTTAGATTTTCTTTTTTATGGAAAAAGATTTAAATTTTAATCTGAACGCAACTGTGGGTATTTCAGCTCTGATTTAAAAAAAATTAGTATTGAATGTTGGAAAACAAGTATAGATCGGTTTTTACAAAAATAGATCTAATTTTTCCTGCACAATAAGCGAGTAAATTTAATCACAGCGAGGAATGAAGAACACACATTCTGCTATCGCTGTTAAAACTATGGAATACGGCGAATTTTTTTTTTTACGAGTTGTCGAGCAGCGTGTCAGTTTTTGATGCAGTAATAAGAAAGGAATGAGCAAAAGTGATTTTTAATGGTACAAAAGCCAATTCTGACTGATCTGCGTTACTAGTGATAAGGAAAAATATCGTTTAATAGTGCTATGTGACAACTCTACTAAGCCGAAACGTTGTTCCACGGTTTCTAAAAATAAGTTAATAGGGGAATGTTGGATAGCTCATGACTTAGGAAAAGCTTAAAAAAGGTTTTCTTGTGTGTTGATTGAACTGTACTTTTATTTTATACACCAATTTAGTAGCATAAAGGATACTTATCAATCATAATTCATAAATTGAAATTTTAGGTTTTCACTGCATACAAATTTTTATTAGGATATCGTAATATAAAAATATTTACCGCAAAATCTGGCGTAAAACGTGCAGCTATTCTTTCAAGCTACATTTTTTAATTTTTAGACGTATTTGCCGTATAACGCTCACCCCCATTTTGTTACGAAGGAACCTGAAATTTACGTATGCAATGTTCTTATATTTTCATGTCATTTATTTGAAGTATTATTACAAAAGCTTAAGAAGAAATAGCATACTTCTAGAGCTACAACCCTTTTAAGTCCATAAAGTATGTCATTTCTTTTAAATAAACAGTATTTGATGTTTGTAAGTTTAACTGAATAATTTTTCTGCTTATCTCTGTTTATTTTTGAAGTTATCGTTTTTATAATCGGTGTATAGCACTCACCCGTACATTTCGATCTTATTTTTTATGTTAAAAGTGCGCGTTATACGCAAGATTTTTCGGTACATAAGTTCTAAGAAAATCAAAGGAATCATAATTATATAATAAAATTCTGTGCTAAAACGTATGATACATATATTTACGAAGTATTTATTTAGGTTTCAAAACTCTTATTTGTTGTATAACTGTAATAAAAATACGCTTTTTAACAGATTAACGTTGCCTATCCAAATTATAATTATAAGTATATGGTATTGAGGCTTAATCTTTAATAATTCTTAATGATGTAGAATATAGTAGATTATGGGGATATATATTATGAAAAAGCAAGTTACTGGTGACATGTCCACACAGCTCATTACAAAAAAAAACTATCCTTCTTGAGTTTTTTTGAACTATTGATATGACTGCAAGCAATACATAAAATTATCTTTGAAGGATTTACATAGAAAAAAGCTCTCTCTTATTTTTTATATTTAGAATAATTTATTTAAAATAGGAAGTCGAGAATAAAATTTAAAAAAATTATGGTCGTAATTTATGAACAATTATAATTTATTTAGGAAATAATAATTTAAAATTCACATTATTTGTTCCCGTAATTATTTTCCGTCATGAATTAAATATAAGTTTTGGTTTATTTGGTTTTAAAGTAATTATATGTGTGTGTGTATAATTACTTTTTCTTTATATTTTCATTCCACATGTCTATATTTTATTGTACTTTGAAATTACACAGTTTCTAAAAGACTTCATCTTATGTTGAGTACTAAACATTAGTTTTCACGTTAAAAAGATTGAATACATAAACTAGTATATGCAGTGGCGTAACTAAGAATTCTAGCCCCCCCCCTGCAAAATCAGGCTTTGGGCCCAAGCCCAAATATGTACATGGTATCAGTCACGCTCTGGTCCCTCGTAAAACACCTGTCCCACCCCCGCAATGCGGGGGTGTACGTTACGCCACTGCGTATATGTTAATTGAATACACTGTTCAAAACAGCTAATTTCCTCAAAATTTTCACAAACTATAATATCACTTGTTCTACCATGGGATTTACACAGTTTTATACTTAAATGATGTTCCATTCTGTTGATTAGTGCGTGCTTTTATGCGTCTTTTCTGTAGCCCGTACGTGGCCACGGTAGCCTAGTGGTCAAGGAAACGGACTCGTGGTCGGCGTGTCATGAGTTCGAACCTAGTACCGCTGAATACCCACCGTGTAGGGGCACGATGCACGTTAAGGCTGTCGAGAGCTCAAAACGTTCTCCCGTTGGTATGGTATGGTGTGGTAGTTAGGAGGTGGGGGTGACAGCTCTGTCATCATCTTCATCACTTGACCATCGTTCTAAGCTACGAGGTCCGTCGTCAAAAGCCCTCGAGTGCGATATTTATATTCACTTACTCTACAGCTCTTACATCATCAACAGACATAATTCATCCCATTTACGAGAAATATACTTTCAATTTTTTTTATTTATTCAGCACAAAGCTAATAAGAAGCTATTTAAAGAATAAATGATCCTTTATTAGATGGGCAAGTAAAAGTGAATAGCATTCAATTAAACTGTGATTTAATTTTTAAAAATCAAATATTATGAAGACTAAAACATTGGAATTGAATAACATATTTTGTTTGTACAAAATACAACGCAATTCAGTTTTCTTCTGCATGAACATAATTGCACTTTTTAATCAGTGTTTGTAAACAATTTAATGACTCTTCTAATATTTGTTTAATTAAATAAAATTTTACTAATAAATGAAATTTAACTACCGAAAAGGAATTGTCACAAAATAATTTTCTTGTAATGAAATTCTTATCATATAGTCTTATGTATAAATATCTATTTTATTTAAATTTTTACATTTTTTAACAGATTAAACACTTAATTTTTTAAACAAAAGTTCCATAAGATTTAGTAGTAGAAGGTCATTTTTTATAAGAAAAAGATTCAAATATATTTTCTGTAAGAATTTTTTGAGGAAAGAAAAAATATTACAATTTTTATCCATTTCTTCAACATTGAAGAAAACAATAATGTCTACGAGGTGCTTAAAAATAAAGTGATCTTAAGATTATTTTTAAAAAAAAATGTTAAGAGAGACAAGTTGAACAGGAATGTCTTTTTTTGTTAATTTAATGTCTTAAAATATGCTAATTTAGAAAAAGAAATGGTATTAATTTAACTGTGATTATTTTTGATTCGGTCTTAAAATAATCAAGAATTTTTCACAGTAAAAAGTTTGCTACTAGTTATTAAATGAAATACAGAACGAATTAAAAACAAAATTTTTACAAAAATTACATTTGAAATACATGATAAGTTATTCCTTCTTTTAGTGTTCAAGTCGCTGTGATGGTGGCTCTAGAAAGAGAGATGCAGTTTGCTTGGATACCGTTTCCAAACACGTCGTTGTTGAAGAACTATGCGATGCCTTCAAGAGACCAGCTACTTTGGAAACTTGCAATACAGAGCCGTGTCTGGATTGGGTGATTTCTGAATGGAGTCAAGTATGTAATAATTTATCCATATGAATGATATTCTAATTCTTTGTAAATTACATTTAGTATAGTTTTCAACTATTGTAAAAAAGTTAAAATTTTACGAAATTATACTTTTTAATATTATGGTAACTGCGAGGTGTATTTAAATATGTATGAACTTTATGAATAAAAAATATTCGTATTTAGACATATCAAAGCTCACTGACATCTTTCAAATATTGGTACATGGCTTAACACGAAGCTGAGGAATTGGAAATATTTTTTCGTATTAAAAGAATTTCATGTTAAAGGATATTAAAAAAAAGCATATATTCCACAAAACTAAGTCTTTTAGAGTGCATTTTAATTATATGGATATGTATATATGCATGTATTTAATAAAGATCAATGAAACAAAATATTTTAAAAAATGAAATTTTCTACAAAATTTAGCAATACTAAAATTGTAACAGTTTTTCGTTTTCGTCTTCTGTATTTGAGTAATATTCTTAAGTAGCTCCGCTCTCATTTTAAAAGAAATAACAGTTTGCTTTCCTCCTGAACTCTTTGTCATTGTGCTAGTAAAAAAATTCTTCTAAAATAGGAAGGAAAAAAAAACACCTCGAACCAAATTCATTGATTCTTACTCACACTGCGATGTACTCGTCACCGAATTCCAAAGCCAACTGATGAGAGATGAGATGTGTTTGTGTGACGTTTGTAGGGGTGGAGAGAGAGAGAGTGAAAGTAGCTTAGTAGATAAACAAAATTGGCTCGTGTCATTGGCTATTCCGAGGATATTTCAAAGTCAATTAGCCTCCTTTCGACGAAACATGTGAAACCATCACTCTTTCATTCCACGTCCCTCTTAAATTTTAACTGCTCAGGTAATGTTTTCTGTATTTTGTTCATTTTTAGAAGGGAAATATTTTCGTGTTAAGAGAAAAAAATACATAGTAGTTTGTCGGGACCATTGTATTATTTTTTGTTAACCGATATTTCGTCTTAAGCGTTTTCGCGTTGTACGTATTTTACTGTATTTCCCTTCTCCCAATGATTCTACTCGATCGGAGGCAGTGTAGACGCCTTGTTTGAGATGGAGCGCAGTTGGCCCATCGCATTCTGCACGATGTCTCCTCTTCAGCTCGTTGAGAAACTACACGATGTGTGAAGTTTCTACAACACATCACATAGCTCTTTTGGGCTCTAATCTCTTATCGGGCTCTAATCTTCTATCGGGGGTGAAATCTCCACCCTTTATTCTTTTCTTTTATTTCTATTGGTCAATCTGATTTTTAGAAATTAAAAAGTATCACAGATGTTTTCATTTACTCATCGGCGATCTGCCAGTAACTAATAATGTCTGCAGGTAAGAAAGAATGTATACATACGTATTGGATCCCCTACAAACGTAAAACAAACTATGTCTCTCTGCTTCATTTAGTTACGGGTGAAGAATTATGGTTGGGTATCTTTTGAATACATTTAATGTCTTAAAATGGAAAAATAATGAAAGATGATTGATCAATAGTCAGTAAAATTATTTTTTATTAATGTTTTTTCCTTGTGATATAATTTAACTGTCTTGGAGTGGAACGTAAGCTTAAAATATCTTTTATAGAACTTGATTTCTGAAACAGAAAAAAAAAAGAAATATCTTTGAGTGTACAAATTTCTTTAGCATGTTTAATTAGAAATAGAGTCAATGTATAAAAAAATTCATATTTTCCTAAATATTAAAAAAAATTCCATTTTCTTAATTTGTTTTTAAGTATGAAGAATGTTTTGAGAAAATAACTGATGTAGGAATAGATTGCTATTTTTATAACGAAAAATAAATCTGAATTATTTATAATATTTCAGAAATTTCTAATAATTATTTATTTGGATTGCATTCAAATACAGCGATACCGAAATTTTGTATTTTTGACAAGGCCATTTTATGCTATTATAATCTTAACTTCCGTTTATCTGTGATTGAGTCCTATAATTTTTTTAATCGTAAAAGCTAAGATGTTCTATATGAACTTCCGTGTGCACCACTTTTTACCCTCTTAGTAAGAAGAATTTCTCCGTGTTTCTGGTTAATTAGGTAAAAGCATGAAAATGAAAATGGATTTTTAACTGCAGTTTGATTCCGGACATCAAGCTGAGTCAGAATCATGCAATTTCCGTATACAAACTCAATTGAACACGCGTGGCACAAAAACTCAGTTTTATCAAAAAAACCGTTCTATTTTTAATATGAATTATACTTGTGGATTACTTCTTTGGGTCCTTCCCTCAAATAGCAGGGTATTTTATGAATATAATGGGATTTTAAATACTTTTGTGCAGTTTAAAAAATGAATGCATCACGAGGAGGGATCATTTTCGTTTCAGTTTTATTCTTATTTACTAAAAAAATGAGCTGTAAAATCTGCTTTAAAGAAAATTGGAACATTCCGTGCATATTTGTAATTGGTACATTAGGCCTAAGCGGATATTAAGCTCTCCTTATTTTGGGCAGAATAAATTAGATTAGGGTGTACTCTTGTTAAAATTAATTTCTGCTAAAAATGGAAGGAAATTTCATTTTAAGATGTTTATGTCATTTCCTCTGACTAAAAATTTATATAAAATTATTAATTATGCTCGAAATATTTGTCCTTTCCCTAATGCATCTCCTTCGAATATTCCATGCCATTTTTAATTTGAGACTCAGTTTTTTCTAACTTACAAATTGTGGAGTTTCAAATATCCATATTGTGATATTTTTATCAGAAAATAGATAAGGCATTCTATTATGTTTTTTAAGAAAATAAAACTAATACCTTTATTAGTAGACAAAATTCTGTATTTTCATAATTAATCAAAATTTTGATATAACTTTTGAATTTTAACGTTAAACTTATTTGTAAGATGTCTGCTAGACACATATTTGGTATTATAGTGGTAATACAATATATTTGTGACAATTCATATATGTACCGGCTTCAAAGAAATATTCAAAAATAAATCGTCCAAAAATAAAATATTGAATTCCTTTTAGAACAAATTTCTAGAAATGCTTTTATTTATTTGTTGTATTTACTAAATGTTATAAAAGAAAACGAATTATATATTCCTGAAAAACACTTAATCTATCTCTTTTTCTCTTTCTAAATTCTCATTGTTTTCGAAATTTTGATTTTGCTTTCTTTTTAACATTTACTACCCATTTGCAATATAGCTACTAGAAGAGAAATTAAATTCACTGTTGTTTGTTTAGTGTTCCGCGAAGTGCGACGAGGGGGAGATGCACAGGGAGGTGACCTGTCCCAAAACACACCACTGCAATCCCAATACCAAGCCTGAGGAGAGAGCTAGTTGTTCCCTGAGGCCTTGTATCGACTGGGTGGACGGATCCTGGAGTCAAGTACGTACACTTAAGCAAATGAGGAACTCATTTTGCTTTGTTAAAAAAAACAAAAAACGACGCGTTTAAGTTAATGGATGGATAGAATTTTGCTTGAGATGTGTGTTCAAACAGTAACTGTAATTTGACTAAACAGACATTGTACACATAGCATTAATTGTTCAATATCTGTGGGAAGTGTGTGTGTAAGAGAAGTAAAATGTTTGTATTAATGCTTAGGTATTTAGAGTGTTTTTTTCTAACATAATAAAGATATCATAGTGAAATAAAATTAAATCTTACAAAAACATGAATATTCAAGCTAACCTTTGAAATTCTATCCCTCTGTGTTATTTTAAAGAGCTGCTTTGCTAAGTATTTCATATGGCATGCCAAACTTCATAGTTTTTAATCGCGAAAAATATTCATATTGAACGTAGTTATGTTTTCTATAACTGGTGCTATATGTAACAAAAAAATCCTGTAAATTTTATAAGAAAGAGTTTCTTTTTATTAAATTTTTTTTAAAAACTCATATATATTGATTTATACATATTGGCGTGACTGAAATATTTATCATGTTTATAAATGCTCACAAAACTCTTTATGCTGAATAAAAAAATGAGATACTAATGTTTATCTTATCCAAAAAGTGTCTAAGAATTTCTGAGCTGTGGTTATTATTTGCTAAAAATTCTTTATGAAGTAATAACTTAACTTAAAAAAAAAAACTGAGAAATAAACAAAGTAATAAAAATTCAATGATAAGGAAGAAAGGGGTAATGGTTATTTTGAATACAATATTTTTCTGTGAGTTTAATAGAATACTGATGAGGATTTCCTTCTGTATTCCCTCTGAATTTAACCTTGTGGATGTCTTTTTTCAGTGTTCCACTACATGTGGAGGAGGGGTTCAAATCCGACATGTTAAATGCGTGAATTTGACCTCCCAAGGTCCAGCAACCGGATGCTCCCTTGAGTTGAAACCAAACCATAGGCAGCCTTGTAACCTGGATCCTTGCCCAGAGAGCAAAGCAGGTAAGCATCAACAAGCAACAATTCCTAACAAGGAATCTATTTGAGAAATCTTTCTCTATGATACTTTCACTTCTCTGGGATTTATAGCCGCTTTTTTTGACAATTTTAAAGTCATTTTCTAAAAGTTGAATTTTTAAGAAACTAAAAAAGATCTGTGATAACAAATAGTGGAATTGCGTACATGTAATTTAAATAGAATTATAGAACTTAATCTGTAATTCCAAGTAATTCTCGATAAATGGAAAAGTTGGATATAAAAAACTCGAATAATTCAAGAAAGGAAAACTTGACAGATATTTTTTTTGCAGGAGAAACATTCCAACGCGTTTCAGAGCTATTGCTTGCATTATAAACACATAAGGTTCCATAGGCAATTTTAATATTTGAAAGTTCATCATGTAGAGATTTATTTTTCTTAGAAAGTGTAACATGTATATTTCAAAAATTCTCCGTAGCCATGGTAGCTTAGTGGTCATGGCCACGGGCTTATGGCCTAGGTGTCAGGAGTTCAAACTCTAGTACCGCTGAAGAACCTCCATGTGGAGGTGTAGATGCACATTAAATCAGCCGAGGCTCAAAATCCTCCTGTTGGCATGGTGTGGTAATTTCATTGCTTGACCGTTGTTCAAAATTACGAGGTTTGTCACCAACAACCCTCGCGTTTCTTAAGCGCGCACGTGATGTTAATATACACTCCCTCTGTGATAAACGTGTTGTAAAGTTTGTCGATGTTTGGGGGTTAGAATAAAGATCAGCCATAATTAGAACAATTCTTTTTTATTACCTTTTCACTTAATTTTAACAACCCAGGGTAAGAAATGCACCTTTTATTAAGCAAAGGAGCAAAAGCACGGTAGGAAGGATACTTAATATTTAATTATAATTCAATTAACTTACTCTTAGAATGTTTTGATTATTTACGGTCTAAATTACCATAATTCCATTCTCAGCTATTCGACCTCCAGCCTTTATTAACCTAGTCCAACTTTTTGACTAAATCGTCAATTAACAATCCTTAACTATTCAACAATTAATCGTTAAGTAACTCTCGACTACTTTCCGCTAACAACAAACTGCTAATTTCTAACCACTAGCTTCGTGTACTTAAAAGTTATTGCTTAAATATCATCCTTCCTTTACATAAACTGTGTCTTCTTCTTTGGGAGAAAGTTTTCAATAGAACAACATTTAAAAGAAATAGTTTTCCCCAAGAATGTTTGTAAGAGGCTCGAGGATAGACCTGTTACAACTCAAGATTTAATATTAGGAAATAAGAGATTTACGTATTATAATGAGTTGTAAAAGCTTTATTAACAATTTTTAAATATTTAAAATTAAGAATCCAGCAAAAATTTGATAAACCATTGGCAAATAATTTACACGGTTAGAAATTAACTTTACTTTGTATTATTTATTTTAACTTAAAACTTAAACACTGTGCTTTCTAAAAATCTTCAGAAAGAACATTTGCTGTATATTGAATCATAGTCCAATGTTAAGAAAGTAATTGTGACTAAGGAATAACGCTTATAATTCGGCTGACCTTGTAATCAATCTTAAGCAATGGTTATTTTAAAAATGACGATTCTATTTTCCTATTTAACTTGAATTACTTTAGACTACCATTTTTCGAAACTGGTTATGAACCGCTGAAGTAGACGAAATTAATAAAATAAAGAATCTCTCTTTGGAAGAACCATTTATCTGTAATAGAATCGCACTAGCACTGCGGATTCCGATTAAGATATCGATCTTCACTAAGACATATGATGAATGGTGGCTTTGGTGACAGCCTAATCTTTCCTAATCATCGATTAATGCACCGCCTGAGCTATTTAAACATCACGGAATGGCAACCATTCCTAGGCAGTGAAGTTATCCATCAGCTGGGCCTTTTGTGTTGTTATCTGCTCGATACAGGTTATTTGATACGTGTGGGATTATGGATCAGGGTGCGAATTACAGGAATCTGTTCCTCAAGTCAACAGTTGAATTATAGCTCTTTAAGAGATGGTCAGTTAGTTAAAGTTTATGACTCTATGTAATATGTTTAGTGAATCAATTACTTTGAAAAAGGAGTTATTTAAGTTTTATTTTATTCTTAAATTTTTTGATTTCATCGGTAGGAATTTTTAAAACTTTAATTGAAGAAAATTCATATTTGTGGTTTATAATTTTATTTATTTATTCAGAAAGGAACGTATCCGAATAAAATTTTTCAGTGAAGAAAGGAACGTATCCGATTATGTTCGAAACCATGATTTTGAAAAAAGAGTTAGAATGAATTTTTAAATAATATTTAGTGTCAACAAAATAAGAATATGCACATAAAATTGTTTTAAAAAGATTATTACAATATTTTTTTTAATGCAATGTTTTGATAAAAACGTGAAGAAAATATAAAACATATTTTCAAAATATTCTTCTTTTATGAAAAATACTTCTATAATAATAAATTTTGCATATACAGTGAAAATAGGGGACTGAAATATATTTTCGCATTAAAGGATATTGCACATAAAAAAGCATATATTCAACAAAATTAAGTTTATTAAAGTACATTTAATTTACGCAGTTATGCATATATGCATGCATTTAATAAAAATCAATGAAACAAAGACATTCACAATAATACAATGAAATTTAATGCAAAATTTTCATGTTTTTTTTTTAAAACAAAACATTTATTAAGGTTTTAGAAAATAATTTGATATTTTTCTTTGTATTGTCTTTTTTTAACATCAAATTGTCAACAAACTGTTCGATATCTTCCATTTTATCATTCATTTCACCATTGGAATGTGCGTCTAAGTATCTGTGTGTATTTTTCATGACGTTACTCTTTTCGGATAACGTGGGAACAGGAGTTGCATTATTCATTTCATTTTTGTCATTGCAATCTGCATCAATGATATTTTTTGAGCTTTGAACAAACCCTAAAATGTCTTTGTATGCCATAATTGGGGCTCTAAGAACATTATCTTCATCTACTGCAACGAATTTTCCCAACGATACAGCAGAAAAGTCCAGTAATACGGAAACTTTCTCAAACATTTTTTTAAACATTTTCAGTTTCGATATCCTCCTCTCCAGAAGGAAAAGTTTTTTCTTGTTAAAGTATCCGACTACCCTAAAACTGTGAATTTTGCCAAAAATTGACAAAATTTTTTTATGATTTTATTTTATGGGCCATTTTTTCAGCTTTATAAAAATACCAAGTTTATCATTTTCCTTTCACTAGAACAAAATTTACAAGTGTTTTAGTAAAAGCAGATACCATTACTTTAAGCAAGATGTCATACTGTAAAACGCGTTTTACTCGAAATGTGATTTTTTGAAATTAGTCAAACGGGGTCAGGGATTGCTAAAAAAGGTTTGAACATAATGAACTGAAATTTTTTCTGTAAGTTCTGAATAATAGTAGAATTGTTTAAACCTTCAGATTTATCAATCACTGTTTTATTACAAAATTTACAATCCCTTATGTGAATATAATCACTGTTTTTTTAAGCATTTTCATGTAGTAACCAAGATAAAGTGCTCTAGTTTTTGTAAAAAAAATATCTCTTATCCTGAAGGTCATTTAAAAATTGAATAATATAGCAACACATTAGATTGAAAAAATTGAAAATTTGTTCCTAAACCTTTGATGCAGAAGGGGCCGCGTTTATGCTATTTTTTGTCAATGTTTAACTATTTTTTCCCATTTTTTAGTAATTATAATTCCTTTTTCTCTTCTTAATTTTAGCACATTTTTCTTAAAATGCACTAAGCAAATCTAAAAATAACAAAAAAAATCCCCATATCATCTTCTTTTTTTAAAAAAAAAGTTGTCGCAATCAGTCGGATATCTTTAAGGGATTTTCGTTTCATGTTAAGAGGGGAAAATAAAGGAAAATATAGTTATTTCTTGTGATCAAAACTAGGAATTTTGAAAAATTCACATAATTTACAGAGTTTTTATCAATTGAAGTAATAATCGTAATTTTCTTCTGTGATGTATTAAAATATGAATTATAAATTCCATTCTAAATTACATATTTCGAAACTTTTAATCATTCACTCAAGAAAAGTCTCTCTCTTCCTCCTCACACACACACACACACACACACACACACACACACACACACATCACACACACACACACACACACACACGAATATCGACTACTTCCGTAGAACCCAGAGAATTTTTGGTAGCAAGCACCTCTTCAAATTTAATGGAAGTTTCATAATAAAGACATTTATTGTTGTATAAATTTTTCCTTTTATTTGAAAACTTCTCCATCCTCTCAGAAGTTGCAATTGCGAATAACTTTTGCAGACTTCAAGAAAAACTAAGAAGCGACGTTGCAAAAATGGTCATAAATTTTCTTTTTCCAGATAAAATTGCTATACTTCGATTCCCACTTCAACTAGAAAATAGCTAAGAGGATGAAGTATACACGCTCATATGTTACGCTCTTTTTTTTATAAAAGAGCTAAGCTCTCTAGAACCTTTACATTTTCTTACATATTCGGCATATTGTTACAAAAAGCACTTGTTTTAATGTTACGCCACTTAAATTTTTACTATCTTTTGTGAATTGCATACATTTTAGTGCAAGTTCAATCAATAATTTTTTGTACAATGTTACAATAAATTTCTTTTTAAAAAGGAAAAATAGCACAGGAATAATAATATGAAATGTTCGAACAAAGTGTTCCTTTTTCTTCAATATTATTGTCGACCGTTTTATGAGAGATGTACTTAAAATAATATGTATCATTTTAGAAAAATGATAATACTCATAAAACTATTACGTGTATCTTAAAACAAATTTTTCCTTTCAACTTCACGAAGTGTGTTCCTAGTGTATTTTGCATGATTAGATTTTTTTTCTCTTTCGTTTCGTATGGAACTTCTGAGCTGATTTAAAAAGAAATGAAAATAAAATATTTAATATAAAAATAAATAGTTAAAATAAAATATATTCGTTATGTACAAGAACACTTTTTTTAAAAAACTTCCAGAATGACTTTCGATAACGATCTCTGTACGCACTTTTTTTTTTTTTTTAATCAAGTACTAAACTCTGGTAAAATAATTCTTTTAGACATCTGATACCTGTACATAATAAAACAACATATCCTTGCGTTTTTTCAATCCTTCATAATATATGGTGTTATGTATACAAGTTTCCAAAAATAATGGTGCAACATGCATTTCAATTCGGGTTTCTATAATATCTATAATAAACTTTGTGAAATAAGGTAACATATATCATATTAACATTAAAATTTTTATAATGATATCTCTATCATCTCTCTATCTTTAGAAAAAATGTGCTTTATAAGAAAAGTATTGGAATCCTTAAAAATAATCACTTGAAAATTCGAAGATTTTTAAAAACTATTTTATGAATCTCAAGCATTTGGTTTAAAAGTAATATTGGCTATTCAAGTAGAATGTATTTACCAGATTCATTAATAAGATAGTCATCCGATGGATGGAAAAGAGTTTATAACAAATTGATTGTGGTAAACTACCTAATGTCTCTCGTAGTGCGATCCTAGCGACTTAAGAATGAATTCAAATCTAGAATTTCCATTTTCAGTAACTGTGTTTCAGGTCAACCACATTACAAAATAAATTTTGATGATCATTTCTTAGTTTTAGCTACGCGGGGAAAAAAACATTACTGTACTGCAGTTCATTTACTATCATTTATGTATTCATTTGATGGCAACTGGAGTAAAAAGTTCGGCATCTAAATTCTGAAAATAACTTCACAACTTAATCTTGTATTCAAGAAGGCCGATCAGATGTGTTTTAATTAACTGAATAGCCTGATTTAATTGGATCAGAGAAAATATATTTTGACTAAGAGATGAATGGTTGTCTGAACTTATTGCAGACAAGTCTAGAAACATTATAGAAAGGCACTTTTGTCCAGTTCTGATCTAAAAGGAGCAACGCGGAACTAGTCACCAAAATTTGGGCGTGAAAAAAAAAGATATGCTTTTAGCGAAGATTGAATCATGATGTGGGGCTTCAAAAACGCATGGGTTCAAGTGAGGCATTGCAAATGGTCAAAGATATCAAATGAAACCCTTGATCAACATGTGAGACACTATGCTGTTGCTGTTAGTAATAATTTTAAACGATGTAATAATGCTCAAGAACATAGAGATATGCTTGTAAACTTTTTTATCGGAGAATTAAGTGATCTGAGTGGCCATCTCGTTTACCTAACTTGAATCCAATAGAACATCTTTGAAACTACCTTTGTAGAACTATACTAAATTCTTTTTAGAAGCTTTTATAATCTGTCTTTCTCTATTACTTTCTTAATGCTTCTCAGCGCTGTGCTTCGAGTTAAGTGCCCACAGAGTTATCTCGTTTCTCAAAACTATCAAACCATGCCCTGTGCGTCAGGCTAAAACAAACTAACTCGCTTTCTTTAACACAAAATTCAGTCCTGCGCCTTCGCGCTTTAAAACCAAAGAACCATCTCTTCCCTTGTTCACTTTGTTCGAAGGTCAACCACCTTCTACCCTAAAAAACAATAATCCACCCCCACAGATACGGAGAATTGAGCCAAAAATTTTATAATCTACCGCCAACAGTAGCCATACACTACAATCTGCATCATCTTTTGTTTTCCGTACCAATTCATGCACCCAGCAACTTAGTATTAACATTGGAAAAATATTCCCCATCATGTATTATGGCTAGGGGTAGGATATATTCTTTATTTAGGGAAATTATTACTGAATGGCACTATATGCCTTATTCAGAGAGATTGTTGTTAGTAGAGGATAAATTTCTTATTTTATAAATATTTTAAAATTGTTCTACTTAAAATTATTCCTAGCGAAAGGCCTTTTATAACTTCTTTTTATCATTTCATAATTAACTATTATTTATGAAAACTAAAAATAATATGTATTAAATGAATGTGTAAAGATCATAAAGCTTAATTTTCTTGAACTTAATATTTAAAAGTTATTTCCATAAATTTTGGAGGCCTCCTTGCTATATGAAAACAAAGTATTACATATAAGAGCAGATAATTTTAAATATTTTTGAGAATATGCTTTGTTTTCAAGCTCAGGAATCAATGTATGTAAATTACTGTGAAAAACTATTATTTTTCATGAAATAAACATTTTAATGTTATCTTAAGCACATTAAACAGTTTATCTTGCATTGTTAAAAATTTTCTGTAAACGAGCGAATTTTTCCAATGAAGCGATCTGTCTAACTTGAAGTTATGTTCCTGATAAGAACGAAAACTGGTTACGAGTTTAAGCGAGATAAGAACGGTTGCCTGGAATAAATGAGTTCTTATCAATTAACTGGCTGTGCATGTCCCTTAAACTACTTTGTTTTTATTATCAATTCAAAATCTCAATCAGAGCGTAAACTTAAGTAAATACTTTCCAAGTACATATATATTTAATCACCTGATGATAGAATTTTAAAGTTCTAATTCTAATTGTTAATTTCAATTCTCACTTGTGTGTGTGTGTGTGTGATATATTTTATTTAATTAAATATATATATATATATTACAAAAATATACAAAAATAGTTATATACCTAAGATAACTATAGTCATGATAGAATAGATTTAGCCACAGAAATACTAAAGCAAACTCCTAGCCTTAGGAACTAGGAATTGCAGGTTTAAACAATGTTTTTCGGCCAGCCAACCTTCACCTGAATTTGCCAATACTCTGGGCCATAGGGAAAGCAATAAATTTCTAGAGAAGTTTAACTATCATTATAGATAAAACCATAATCTATTAATGTAAAACGATAATATTATAGCCTGTAATAATTACTAAAATATTTAAAATCAAAGTTAAACTATTAGAAGACTTACCACGTGAATCATATACGCCGCCTATGAACAATAACAGTATCGCATATAATTATTAAGTTTTGATAAAGTAGCATTAATATATATATCTAAAGGAGAAAAGCGACTGACTGACTAATCACGATATCTCTGGAACTATTCAATCTACCGACTTGAAATTTGGTAGACATGTTCCTT
>BMAO01036416.1:0-14360 GCA_019973975.1 Trichonephila clavata | reverse complement strand
AGCTACGTAGATGCACATAAATACAAAATATAAGCTCCAAACTCTGTTTGCTAAGTAGACTTAAGTACAGTGGGGCTATCTGAATTGTTGAGATACAAGATAATTTGAATTATCGCGTCAGTCTGGCTTGCCATGATTTTACTTCGGAAACATTGAGTATACCAAATGTGACAGTTAGTCTGAAATATCAAGAGAGTTTTCTAGGGCTATATGGCCTTCGAATTAGCAAGAGGCAGTCTTTCACATTATCAAAGTCATTTGAATTAGCGAGAGTAGACTGTATTTTAACTTTTATTTTCCCATGAATTGACAACTGAATTGTAAGTATCGTCTATTTGGATCTCTAGCGAGCTTAGCTATTAGAGGACATTTTGATATTGTTAATCACACAACTAAGGGGATTAGATTTAGTACTAATCTGATGTTATGAGTTCGTCTCCTTTGTCAATTTGATAGCTGAGAGATTTAGTAGGAATATTAGATCAGAGGTTAGATTTAAGTATGTAAGATTTGATTATTAGATGACCCAGGTGATAATCACCTATGGGCTCTACGGTAGCTTGAACTTGCATTGTTATTTGTGCACAATAAATACTTGTTATTATGGCTTCGCTGGGATGATATGCTCTTTCCACAACAGGCGCTCCGGGCAAGTGGAACCCAGTCCAAGATAGTAGGCAATGACAGTACTTATTAAGTTATACACAACTAATTTTCCTATTCTATCATGCCCCACATGACATTGGGTAGTTGTGTACATGAGAAATTTTAAAGGAAGGGGCCTGAGGGTTGAAGTCTACCATTCTCGTATCATACCCTAATACGCAGCCAAATATATTTTTGATTTTCGACACTTGTCACCAGCCTGCAAAAATAAATAACTGAATAAATAATTGATACACATTAATTAATAAAATTACTAATATCAAATGTTAATATATTTTATACATACCATATACATGGACTATAATGAATTGAAGAAAATGGAGGTTAAGAGAGGATTTATCCAGACTATGAACTTGCTCCCGCTGTGTAAATATTAAACAAGAACCAAAACTTTGAAAATATCAGAAGCAGCCTGCACCCAAAGTGGGAAAAGTCTGCCCATCCCTATTTTAGGCTAGAAACTGTGAAACTCCTATGCAGGTGGATGTAAATGCAGTATTTTCTATTCACATTAAGTCGAAAAGAAATTTTCGATTCAGAAATCAAAAGGATTATTAAACATCTGAATAATAAAATTTCCAAATTAACTCTGGTGTGCATCAACTAGTATTTTAGCTGCCTAATAAAAGGTGTGATTTGACTATGTACATTTTCAGACATACATGTTAAAATCTACACATATGCAAAACTGAATTTTTGATCCTGATATTACAAATAACCTCTGAAATAACAGGAATAAACAAACAACCCTGCATCTGTTACACTGGATCCGTCTGTACTAAGGATTTCTGAAAATAGAATTGAAATTATTAGTTTGGCAATATAAGAAAATGGGTGCATAATATGGGGAAATGGAATAATAAATACGAAGAATTCTGATTATATTTAATATCATTGATGCAAATGGATACGTAAACGCAGTGGCTGAATGGTTAGTGCATCGCAGCTCCACACCACAGGTCCGAGGTCTCAAACCTGTCAAGCACCACCTACCATCCCATCAGGAAGGGTCGATAAATGAGAACCAAGCTTACTTGGGGACCAAATATTGGGTTTGCCTAGGTTGACCACCTGATCGAACATCTGCCCATGCGCCCAGTTTGCCTGTGGCACAAGATGGGCACAGTAGGCTTGGCCCTGCGGCTGCTGTGCCACTGAGTTTGAGTTAAATGGATACGTATATGAGAAAAAGGAATACAAGCCAAGAAGCACACTCAGATGAAAGTTTGCGATCTCTTATTTATGCATAAATTGCCAAAAAGTTTATTTCAACAAGGCTTACTGAAAAATTCGAATTTTGTCAATAAAAAAAGTAATTATCTCCAAAAAATAATAAATTTACATTAACGCAATCTCCAAATGGTTGTCTCTTATAAAGAGTGTTCACTGAAAACAGGGACAAGAAATATTCATGGGTGGTAAAAAAATATTTTTTTTATTTAAGCCAATGTTGTAATATTTTTTAGTCCTTTAATTGGTTTGCCCGTACACCGTACGGGCAACCGAATGCTGACCATAGCCGGTTTGCTCGTACGCTGAACGGGCACTGATATTTTCTTCTTTTTATCTTTGATTAGCACGCAGTTTAAATTCTTCTAGTGAGATAATTAGTGCAAGTGTTTTTAAGAGATGCAGTTTATCCTCTGAATTAAAATACTTCTCATCCGGGATTTTCTTTGTGGTGAAAAAGGAGATATTTCATTGAAGGCTGGAATTAAGATTCTTGAAAATATTCGATAAAGAGCAGGGATCGGCAAGGCCGTGTGCAATTTATTGCTTGAGAAGAAATGAAAATTGAAAGATAAATAGAAAAGACCCATGTTATCTCTGTCCCCTTTGCAGTGTAAGATGTAGTATTACACCACTATATTTCAAATTGAGTTTGTATATATATATATATATATATATATACATTCAAAATCCTCAACTGTTTGAAAAAGAGATACGAATATGGATTTTTTGTAAGAATGAGAGAGGGAATGCTTTAGAGATATATGAAACATTCTTCATAGCATGAATCAAACTTATAAAAAGCAAACTTTTAGGGGTGTTTTTGTGTTCCATAATTATAAAATAAAAAATAGCGTGAAAACTTTAAAACTGAAAAATAAAATAGTCTTCCATTATCCCATTCTGTTAAGTATTCTGCTAAGTCATACCCAATAAAAAATTGACTTTCTTAGGAACACTTTGGGCAAAAAAATTGGCCGCTAAAAGGGTTAAGTTTAAGGATGTCTCTCATTTATATGTTTATGATTATTTTATGAACTTCAAGAACTTATTTAAATATTTTTGCATTTAGTTTATTTTTGCTTATGATTATTTCGTATATTTTTTGCGATTTGCTATGCATTTATCCACCCTATTGAATTAATTTTTTTTAAACTGCCCGAAATTTTATCACGTTTTGGAGCTCGAATCAATTTGGAGCTCTCAGAACTCCCTCTCTATAATGAAACAAGGGTATACATTAAAAAAACTATACCCAATATAAGAATACGTTTGGCTGACTGAACAAGCTATTCTTACAGCCAAGAACTAAGATGTCAATGAACAATAATATTACCGAGTCTAATATTCCAGCGGCATTGTTCTGGAAGTAGATGAAGCGGTTCATTATCCAACCGAATTTGTGAATTCCCTCAATCTGTCATGGATGCTACTACATGTATTGCAACTGAATATCGGTGTGTCAATTACGTTGTGAAATATCAACCAAACAAAGCTTTGTAATGGCACGCGGCTTACAGCAAACAAATGAATGAGCAACATCATAGAAACAACAATCTAGATAGGACCTTTGAATGTGAAGATGTCCTCATTTCTTTGATTCCAGCGGATATGCTATTTCAATTCTTTGATCTTTTCTTTCTTATCCAGACTAAGCCACAGCAGCACAGGGCAGGGGAACAGCTACTAAATAATAAGAGTTAATAGTCAGAAAAACATACATAATTGATTACTTTATAAAAATTAATGTTTTGATAAAAAACATTATGTAATATTATCTCCTTTTATATTGAAATAAGAACGTAATAAGTGAGAAGTGATCAATCATCCCACAGACACAAAGCATAAACATTTTCCAAGATTTTCGAAACAGTGTTCTATTGAATTCTATATTCTATTATGTCGAAAGGAAAAAATGTCAAATTTAATTACTTTATGAATAAAGTAATCAATTATATAATTTCGTCTCACAGCTTACTATTATCAATGACGTAAAATGCAAGTATAAATACTCGACAACGAGAAAGACTTTCCAAGGAATATTTTTTAATTTTCGCGTGATCATATCTTCTCACCAGCAACGATTTCGTTAGAGGTAAGTTGTTATATGACTTTTTTTAAATCTTAAATGTTTCTTCTAATTTTTCTGAAATGCTTCCAAACGCTTTCAGAATATGTATATACCTTTAATAGTTATGCATATAAATATTATTTGTATGAAGTATTCCTCTAAAGTAAGAAAGGGGACAAACATTAAACCTTTTTTTTTTCAACTCTTCAAATAGTTACTTTCAAAATTTCAAGATATATCTAAGATTAAATAATATTTTTAATATTTTAGTCAAAGGCAGCATCAAAATAACTAAGGAAAAACTGCTTAACTTTCCATCGCATGTCTTCCAAATATAGCCATTTATTTTCGACCATAAATATAAACTGGTTTTTGAGACACTTGACATATTTCTTAAGATGTAAAAGTAAAAAGCTAGGCTTCGGTAAAAAAAAAAAAAATTGTGTCAAATATACCCAAATACCCTAAAAATTTCCATTGATAATTCCGATCCTACACCAAAATGTTAGTTTTAGTTATAAAATACATCCCAGAGAAATTTTGTACGAATGATTATTTAATCTATCAACGAGAAAGACTGAGCATTTTAAAACAAATCTCAACTCCTTAATTAGGTGTTACTTAGACACGATTCTAGGTATCTATTGTGTTACATCAAGCATAAAATTGCAAACGTCAAAAAAATTTTAAAATCAAAATTTTGGAGCCATATGATTACTTATGTTGCAGATATAAGTATCATCTAAACTGAATAGATTTCTACTTTTTTTCGCTTTCTATAGGAGATATTTCAAATCATCTGAGCTAATCATTCGTCAATTTCAACATATTTCTCGAAGATAATTTTTTGTTGGCATAATCGGATCACAAATATATTATTTTGCAGCCTCTGAACTAGGCTTCATTGAGGGGGGGGGGGGAGGGGAGAAGAAAGATTCCACTTAATGATCCGTCAGTTCGATTGTATATCATCGTATCTTCCCAGATGATTCATCTTCAATATCAGGATATGCATTCCGATGTAATGATATTTTTTTTCAAATAAGGCTGCAGTTTTGTTTCTTTACCATCGCAGACCTAGTATACTCCCTGGGTGCTGGTATCTCATTTTAGTGTGACACACCATTTCGGTATATACCAATTGCCGAAATGTAATTTTGCAGCCCAGTTTTCACCCCAGAAGGTGTCATCTAATCTCTGACGACACGAAATTGTACCAGGAATTTTATTTTGCCGAGAACACCCCAGCCAAACAGGCACTCTAAGGATCTTTAAGGTATCCGGGTACCCTAAAACTGTGAATTTTTCCAAAAATTGACATTTTTTTTATGATATTATTTTATAGACCATCTTATTAGCTTTATAAAAATACCAAATTCATTATTTTCCGTTCTCTAGGGAAAAAATTACAAGTGTTTCAGTAAACTTAAAGCAAGATGTCATACTTTAAAACGTGTTTTACTCGAAATGTGTGTTTTTTTTTTGAAAATACTCAAATGGTGCCAATGATTGCACAAAAAGTTTTGAAAATAATTAATTGAACATTTAGTGTATGTTCTGTATAGTAGCAGAAGTGTTTTAACCTTTAGATTTATCAACCACTATTTTATGACAAAATTTACAGTTCCTTATGTTAATATAATGATTGTCTTTTTAAGCAATTTCATATAATAACTAAGATAAAGGCTCTAGTTCTTGTAAAAATTAAAGTATCTCTTATATCCAGAAGGTCATCTCAAAAAGGAATATATAGCAACGCATTAAAATTGAAAAATTGAAAATTTGTTTATAAACTTTTGGTACGCATTGGGCCCTGTTTATGTTATTTTTTGTAAATTTTTACCCATTTTCCCCACATTTTAGTAATAATTATTACTTTTTCTCTTCTTAATTTAAATACATAATTCTTAAAATGTATTAAACAAATCTGATGTAACGATATTTCTCTGTCTAAATTGAAAAAATTAGTAAATAGATGAAATTTCTCTCAAATGTGCTCCTTCTAAATGTGCACAGAAGCAGCAAAATGACGTAATAAGTTTGCCTAAATAATTAAAATCACAAGACTTTAATTTTTATTGAAGTATACGCTGGATACCTCTTCCATACAAATACCTAGAGTCCACCCTCCCCTTAATGCTTAACATGTTAATTATTTAAATGCCCTCTGTTCAGATTTTGAAAGCAGTTTTGAAAATGCTTTGAAACTATGGTAATACCCCAGTGAACAATCAATCCATACGTTGGCATCGGGAAAAAAAAACGTCATATTATAAGAGGAACTTATCTGAATAGGCACTACCGAAGATCTTAAAGTACGGTTTAAAAACGGATACCAGAGAGAGAGAGCTATTTTGGCGTAAAAAAGACGTACCTTGTATCCCCAAATTATGGAATATCGTGAAAAAATTTTAATTGCTTTTTCTAGTGAAAATGGGTTTCACGGTGAGATTTTCAATCTCAAAAAAAAAAAAAAAAATAAAGTTAAAAAAATATAAGAGAAAGGAAGGAATATGCTGGACACTACTAACCGAAGAGATTTAGGGTTAAACCTATCAAAATTTTTGTCGAATGATGAAAATTTGCTATTAAAGCATCTCACAGATTCATTCTTCCCTTTAAAGGCAATGTTTGTTGCTTAGTTCTTTTATGTAACAGTTATTAAATTTAATTTGAATTTAATTAATAAATATTTAAAATTAGAGCATGCGTTTCTTATGCTTTTCACACTATATTCCAGTTAGAAATGAAAATCGTACTAAGTAACACTATATCAGCTGTCAAAAACACATATTTTTGATAATTCAGTATTGGGTAAGCGTGGTCTATACCCCAAATCGGAAAACATGGCAAGGGGTCTATGGGACTAAATAGCTGAGAACCTCTCCTCTAAACCAATTTATTAGGAATTTTAGTGCGAATTTCACAAATACAAATGTTATCTCTTTGTTAGTAATTGGGTCTCGAACAATTTATCTCGTCAATTCTGTGCTACACTTTTCATTTTATTATGAATAGAGCTACAGAGGGTCGCATTTCATCATCTTGTTCTTTGATTGTATGTGGCTCACTTTTTTCCACACAAAAAAAACTATCTGAAAAAGGTAAAATTTCTTGTATAATGACTTTCTGAACAAACGGAAGAGATGTTTAACTTACCAGAAACTGTGTGCTCTCAAGTTTGTTTTTCTCAACTTCCCCTAGAAACAGAAAACGACAAAATAAAGATTACATAAATAAAAAAAACACTAAATTTAACTTTTATGGTTGCATAAGTTGTGAGTACCCCACCAAAAGAAATACCGTTAGATTGCCCTCCGTTCAATGAATGCTTAACCTCTGATTGAATATTTTCAAAATTGACTGTTTTCAGCCATGAGATTCCTGTTTGCGTGCATCCTGGTCCTGGCATTGATGTCGGCAGCGTGTGAAGCGGTTCCCGACAACAATCAAGGAACTAATCAAGGACAACCCGACAACCAGAAGCAACAAAATGATAATGGTGGCAAAAGGTCCAAGGAGGGACATAGAATGCTTCATTTTGGTAAGACAAAATATTTTGCGTGGTACATCAAAAAAATAAACTTTCATTTTAAGAAGAATCTATCTTAAAATACTAATTGCTTTTATACTTGTTTTGCTTTCAAAGTCGTGTTAACTCTTTACATAATGGAAATATTCATCAATTTTTTCAAAAATATCAATATCGACAAACTGGCAGTCTTGAAACGAACCGAATGATAACTCCTACTGAATAAGATTCCTGCGACGTTAATTTTTTTTATTACTTCGATGCATACTGAGTGTTCTTCATGGTACTTTAATCCCTTAAGTACCATGTAACCAATATTGGATACATGCTATGTATAGGACAAACTCCCAATGTAACCTCCTCATGGGTATACATGGCTTATTTAAGTGTACAACCAGTGTAACCAGCACAGAAAGCATTATACGGTAGATTTTCTTTTATTGGGATTGTATAAAATTTCGTAAGTTGTTTCAAAATGTCTGGATTACAAAAATTTGAAAAAAATAGGAAAATTAAAATTACAAATAATAAGGAAATTGCTGGAAATGTTCCTTGGAACATAGAGCTTTTCCACATGCTTTACATAAGTGTATTGTCGTTTTTGCTCCATTTCTTCCACTTCATCATAAGAAACAGATATATCCGTATCAGAGTGACTGTCGTATTCATCGGTTTCCGGTAAGTATTCTTATTCAGTATCACTTTCGTTGAAATCCAACGAAGATGCCATATTGGCAAGGAAAAGTAAAAAAAATAAATAGCAAAAATAGTTATATAAGCTTTAGAAAGAGAAACGAAACGCGAATGAACATGTACCTCATGAAAGTCAAAAGGAAAAATGAAATGCACGTCGTAATCTCAAGGTCCCAGTATCTGAGAAATCTAGTATTTCTGAGAATAATAGAAATAATAGTCTGGTAAGCGCACGCTAGGGGTTAATATTGGACATAGAGGCTATCTTCTTACGAACCGCTGAACGCAGAAACGTGTCTTAGGTACTAAAAGAGGAAAAATGGTCCGATAAAGCCATTTTGACCCTTTAAATTCGGATATTCGTAGTAGTTAAAAAGATATTAATTAAAAACCTAAAAATGTATAATTGATTTCCCGCTGTGTGTTGTTTACCTGGCGAAGACGCTAAGTGAAGGCAGCGGAAAAGATTTTCGATCTTTCCATCGTTTTTAAAACAATCATCAAAACTTTCTTATAGAAATTAGACAAAAAAACAATTCCTGAATTAGAAAAATCGTTTATTTCGCCATGGTACGGTATAATTTTTTTTTTTACGAAAAAAACAATATTTTGCATTTTTTATGAAAATAATTTTTTAATCGCTCTATAGGGATTTCTTATAATTGTGATGAACCAATCTTCTGTACTAAAATAGTTCATACTTTGCTCTTTTAAAATCAATAATTTAAATTTTTTTTACTTTTTCAAAAAAATACTCGAATTTTTAATTCAACATTCAATAATTTCACTACTTATAAAAATAATCATAAGAAACTTTTTTTTCATTTTTCAAACGTTGATATCCGTGTTCAGTCCAAAGATTGAAAAAATTGCTTAAAAATTACAGATTTATAAAAGTTTGTGTTTTTCGTCCAATACCTTTTTCAAAAATTCTTTTACACAGTACTTTAGAAACTTTAACTTAAAAATTAAGCCCTAAAAAATGAAAATTTAAAAAAAAAACATTTTTAAACTACGTTTATGCAAAGCGAATGGCGTATTGGCTTCGAAAATCAGTTTCTAGCCAAGCAAAATTTCAAAATGGGGCTTTTTTCATTTTTAAGCTCAAACGGAATACAATAAAATTCCTTTTAAAAAGTTATGGAATTTTGTTGTTTTAAAAATTTCCATTTTTCTGTCTTTTTCCCTACCCAAATTATTTTTTTAAAAAAGGTACATTTTCATTTCCGGGGGCCCTTAGAAAACTAACCAAAATTCCCAAATGCCAGCAATAATTAACTGTGGTCCAAATGCCAGCAATAATTAACAATAATTACCACAGAAATTAAGATTTTGAGGCTTATGTCGCAAGGGGTGAAAAAACAAATTCGTCAACCTTTCCCTCTTTTATTACCGCTTTTGCAATGGATTTCAATTAAACTAGATTTTTTTGTCTTTGGTTCCATTTCCTAAGCAAACGGTATGTAACGATTAATTGGTAAATGAATATTTCTCAGCAATTTAATCATTTTAAATTCTAAGATTGAAATTATTGTTAAAATAATGAATATGTTAATTTTGCATAATATACATCTTTTATGTCAGATACGTTTAAATTATTTCATACAAATTTCTTCCTCTTAATTTATGAGATACTAAAAGAAACACTTTAAACAATAATCTTGAAAATATAAGAAAAAAAATGTCGCAATGTTCCTCTTTTTATCAAATAGAATTATTTCTTTTTAAGGTTTTTTAAAAGCAGTGAATGTAAATACATTTCTATGATTTTTTTCCTCACACGTAACTCTTTTTTTATAGTTATATATTTTTAATCGAACATTCAAACTTCCAGAAATAGGCAATCGTTGCAATGGCTAACAGTAATAGTTTTTTAACTATTATTAAAAAAATAATATATGTACATTAATAAATTTTTAAAAAAACTAAAGCAGTATTGTTTTCTATTATTTTTTACTAAATTAATTGTTTTAGAATAAAATCCTACGCTGTCTGTTTTCTTCTGTATAAAACTAAACTATTTTTTTTAGATATTTTTATGCTAACGGTATGTTACGACTAATTGGTAAAATTTCTTAACTATTTTATTATTTTAGATTCTAAGAAAGTATTTATTGTTGAAATAGTAAATATGCTTAGTTTTTGTAATATATTACATCAGAAAAGTTTTCTTTATTGCTTTAAGTTAATTCATCATTAACTGAAGCTGTATTGTGTTTTTTAAATCTCTCATAAATTGAAAATAGAAATTTGGGGGAAGACAAAAAATGTTTTAAGTTCAAAAATGTTCGTACAATACCTGGCTAAACGGAGAGAAATGAAACCTGCCTGACAACGGAAAAAGAGGAACATATTTGGAAAGAGGATATTTTAAATGACATAATTATAGAAATCCCTCACATAGAACTAGCATTCACACAGAAGTAGGTGCTGGTGTCAAAAGGGAAAATTCCCATGGGAACAAAGCTGTACACTCGGCAAAAGCCCGTGCTATACCGGGCTAAGCGGAAGACTCGGTAAAGAAGTCGAAGAAATTTCGAGAAAGGGGATTTTAATGGCATGTTAATGTAGAAATCACACTCACCTGGAAGTGCTAATATTGAAAGGGGAAGGGGAAATTTATTCAGTCAAGAAAGCCCGTGTAACGCCGGGCCAAGCACATAATTTTAGAATAACTTTTGTTCTTCTTCTAGGTTAAAGTATAAAGGATTGCTACACATCAGGAATACTCCAAAGAGGAGACCTGTTTCCAAAAATGCTTCTAATTCAAGGTTCTGGGGTGCATTTTCTTCACAGAAATCAGCGCTATGTACGCAAGAAATAAATCCAAAAAACTACCAAATTCTTTTAGAATAACTTTTTTGTAGATTGATCTTTCCTTTAGAATAAAAGTATCTACATGTCTTTCAATTTGTTTGCTCTTTTCTATAATCACAAATTTGGTATGCACACGTTTTTAAGTAACTTTTATAATTTTTAAATAATTTTTAATACATAGCATTTAAAATTGTCACCAGAATATAAATTTGACTAAATAATCTGCTTACATTTCTTCGTGCAAAAGTATGATGGTATCAATTGAAGTACCATGTTATCAATTTGAATCCGCTCTTAAGGACTGTCCTTTACTTTCTCATATCATTAGTTTTTCTATATTTATGATTGCAATATTTCTTATAAACAAAACTATGCTCTGACTCGACATTATTGCAAATTGAAGGAATTCAAGCAATATTTGTAACATTCTCATATTCGTAGAGAAATGTGGTGAATTTCAGTCGTAATTTCAAAAATTTGCTTCCATTTACTGGCAAGAGGGCATTCCCTACTCGTCATCCCCGACTTCGCTCAAATTTATAGAACATGTAGGGCTTGGCTAGAAATGAAAGCTTTGATGCCAATGACTTTGATGCCGGGTGTGTGTAACTGCTGTTTACAATAAAAAAAGAAGTCACCACATTTTTACGTTGCATGCCATGTGTTCTGGGTCGTTGTTCTGCTGGAAAATGAAATTTCCATCTAAAACCAAAGTTTATGCTCTTTCCTCTAGATTATTGCGAAGTGTATCCTAGTAAACCAAATGGTTCGTACTGCCATACTAAATGCCACATATTAAAACTAAATTTCCTTTCCCAGATGAATTCATACAATCCTAAGCCATGACGGAAGCACCACCATGTTTAAATGTAGGACGTAAATTTTTTTGGATCCAAAGCGGTATTGAGCTTTCTCCATACGGTGCGACGGCCGTCACTGCTAAATATGTTGGGAATTTACTTTCATCACAAAATGTAACTTTTTTCAGAAAGTTATTGGTTTTCAGTTGATGAGTTTTTTGCAAACGCTTTTTCTAGCTGATGGACAGTTTCTATCTATAACAACTCGACTTTTATACCTATTTTATTCAATTACATTTCACACATTTAATTTGTCTACGATTTGAGAAGTTTCTGCCGTTAGTTTGACTGCATTTACTTTAGGATTGATCTTGATTTCCTTTAAAATTTTTCTTTTTGTGAGATCACTCAGAATACCTTTCCTTCCTCTTCCCCATTTATTTTCAATCAATTCATTTTTAAATATTATAATGATTTTTTGAACTAAAGGGAGGCTTCTGCCAACAATTTCCGATATGATTTCCCTTTTTAAAATAATCTTAATTCGAATTTCCTTACATCAATACTAGCTTCTCTTCGAGGGGAAATTTTCCAATAAACGGTCCAGTTTTAAGTTCATCTAACTAAAATTAGTTAGATAAACTTAAAACTAATCTTAAAATCACGCAAAAATGATAGATCGTTGAAAAGTTTTTAAGATAAGATTACTGAAAATTAAATTAAAATAGCAGTCAAGTACAAAATATTTAGCGGTATAGTTAAATATATTTTTCATAAATATACTCTCATTATTTTGGCCGCCAAAAGCCTGCGTGTGGCTGAGCAGTGCGACGTAAATATTCACTCACTCACTAGTTTGAAGCAAAATTCCGCATATGTTTCTTTAAAATATCCTTAAAACTTTTCAATTAAGAAGTTTTTCGTTGATTATTCTTTATTTTTACTTTATATTAAACCATTTGTTATGCGTAAAAGTAAAAACATGTTCACTCTTCTTGGTAATGTGCTATTTGTATTGAAATTTGAATTTATCACGTAAAAGTTAGGTGTACTCTCAATTGTTTCAATACCTATATGTTTATTCAAAAATGTATATGTTTATTCAAAAATGCTCCGAAATGCTTCTAGCATCAAGCAAGCCATTTTACGCTTTATTTTGTTAATATGTTTCAATATTAGAGAAGATGTGTCGTCTCCTAAGGTGCAGTTTAAGAAGTCTGTTCGACTAAAGTGTTCGAGACACCATTCAACTTCAGACATATCTTAAAAGTAACCTTTTGAAGAGATTATAACAAAAAATGCTTGATCAATTTCGTAAGAAATTCATGCACGCATAACATTTATACACCACAGGTAGATAAATATTTTTGTAATAATGTGTATACGCTAGGAAATATTTCAGACAAATTAGAAAAAAAACACATTTATGATTTGCAAAAAGTTCAGAAAAGAGACTTACCCCTAAGGGAAAATGTCGGTAATAACAAGATCCGATCAAGGGAATGCAAAAATTTGTTTAGTGAAAAAGGTGATGAATTACCAATTATTTATACTAATCTTCTACACCATCAACAATCTACGCATGAAATTGGAAGATGTAACTTTGAATTGTTCATAATTTTCCCAAAATAATTAAATTCATTACTTTCCTATTTCGGCATAAATACGTAGCAAAAATTGCCAGACTTTCTCAAATACGAAAAGAGTCCTTTTTTCAGTTGCACTTATGTGCATTATTGATTCCTCATTTTTACATAAAAAGAAAGTGAAATCCATGTTTTGTAATCCATATAACCATGTTAATAAAAAATAATCAACTATTTACAAATTTCCGGTTATTTAAGAATTTGAACGTTTGTTTTAGAGCCCAAAATATTTAGACTTGTTTTCTGAGCACTATTATTCAAAACTTTCTTTGAAAAAACTAACATTTAATACGAGACTGTTGTTTCAAAATAGCTGTTGTATATTCATATGAAAACTAAATCGAATACTCAATTCACAGAATTACTCGATCAAAATTTTAACCGCTAAGAGGTGGATTTGCAGTGACATTAGGGATTGAACTTTTGGAGAAGGTAAAATGTGTTGGAGAAAGACAATGTGTGTGTGTGAATATCTATAATGCATGTCCAGAATATTGTTGCTTTTGGTTAAAACGATGTTCCACAAATCATAAAAGAGTAAATGGATTTTAATGTTGCCTGTTAATAGGTAAAACATGTGAGATACTTTGTAACACGATATTCTACAGAAAGGTGAACAACATGGAATGATTATAAGTGTTGCCAAACAACAACAAAGAAATTAGCAATTAAATTAGTTTCTTCAGTTCATGCAGCCACAAACTCCTGACACTCGGGCCCCTTGTCCGTGACCATGACCACTAGGCTACCACAGTCTTCCTGATGAGAAACTCCAAAAATACTTCCCATGAAGCTTATTACCGTTGCTGTTTTTCAATTAGAAAATTAAATACTTCAAGTTTTTAGCGCGTTTTTCACGTAGTGGAACAAAAACGCTATTAGGACGCAAATTTCGTCTTCGTTCC
>BMAO01036415.1:0-44469 GCA_019973975.1 Trichonephila clavata | reverse complement strand
TAAAATCTTTAAATGCATTTTCTGAGAAACTATGTTTTTCAATTTTTTGCTTAACGCTAAAGTTCACAAAAGGATTTCTTTTAAAATATCGAATTGAAATTTTTAGAAAAATTTTTATTTAGTTTTCTCTTTAGTATAGACTATAGTATAATCTCTGTATATATATATTTAAGTATTTTATTGCAATTTTTGTGAGAAAATAATTTTAGTTTTTTGTAAAAAATTGTGTCTTGCATAAAAAATGACAAACACTTTCAAAAATATTACAAATCTTATAGCTCTAAGCACAGATAATGATGTATTATCTGTGCTTAGCATAAGTATTTATTGCATAAGTATATTGCTATAAGTATAGTTATTGCATAAGTATTTATGCAATACTTATGCAATTTAAGTATTGCATAAATATTACTTGAATATATTAATTAGAATTTTCAATACAAGGTTTACCGTAACTGTAATTTTTCACTAAAACTTCACTCAAAATTCCCAATATATCCAAAATTATTTTTAATTTCTTGGAAACTGTACTTGAATTCCTAGTTTTATACTCCATTTCAAATTTAAAAAAGTGTTTATTTACTTGAAAATTTATATACTTCAAAAAAGTTCTCTGAAGGTAGTCACATAGCTTAAGATGAAGCTTAAAACTGTTTCAGTATTTATAATGAAATGAGTAATTATGTTGGAAAAAACTAGATGTGCTCAGGAAAAACCACCAATTAAAAGCATTAATTGAGAAGCAGAGTTCTTTTGATGTAGCAAATTCTGAATAAATTTCGCATTAGAAAGGACAGAGAAAAACTGTTCTAATGAAATGAATATTTATAAACCTCACGCATCTTTCATTACTTACAAAGGAAAAGGAATCCCCTTCGTGCTTAATGAACATTTATTCTCTTTAAAAGCGAAATCCCCCCCCCCCTTCCTGCTGTAATTTGCCTTAATGATTTGAAATGCGTTCCAAATGTGAAACGAATGAATTAATATATCATTGGATTCTTTGATAAAACATTCTGGAAAGTTGGATATGAAGTAATAAAATGTTTTTTTTTCTGAAAATCAGTAATTTTAATGTGACTAATAACACATAACAAGAACTTAATTGGAAACTGCTTTGTTACTTTGACAAAAAACCGATATGAAGAAAGCTCTGAATATCTTTATACCTCATATTATATTAATAAGTACATTTATGATAAATACTGACAAAAAATGAGACTAAAATGTTTGACTTAAGTTGAAATACCCAATAAATTCCAATGTCTTGAAATTTTGGACTTTATTTGTGATTTATTAACACCCTTTTATAAGGTTCCCTTGTATGTAACGGAATCTTTGAACTCAATTTATACCCGCTTTAAAAAGTCACATTAGTTCGAAATTTTGCTCACTTTGTAATGAAGGACTATTCCTACTTCCCTAGACCCCCCCCCCTTTGTCTTCTCTCGGACCGGCTAGATGTGTGGCAAGAACCAATTGATCAGACGTCATGATTCGCTAAAATTGTTTTATTGTCACAATATTCAACACAGACGCAATAGTAATCCAATTAAGATAGTCTTGATCAATAACTAGAGCACGAAGGTGAGACCAGTTAGCATGGGGATAATACTTACGGACATTCAACTAATTTCTACTATAACTTATACAAGCTCGTTTTTAACTCAGACTCGCACTAACAATTTACTCTCTAAATTCTATTTAAATAAGGAGCACAATACCTGAACTCTTGTAATTCAAAAATCCTATAGATGAGGTCTTGAACACTAATAGTTGTCTTGATCACCTCACCTTGGAAATCTTTGATTATCACTTTAATAATCTTACATTCTCACTTAACTAACTCGCGAATACAGAATTAATATAATACACTTAATTTGCATAATCACGTTTTCTTACCTTCGGTGAAGGTTGGTTGAAATAATTATTTCCCTTAAAGAATCTCCGAGGAGTTAGTTATAAGCGCGTATAGATCCATCACAACTTGTCTAGGACCATTGACAATATAATAATTTAATAATTTTTATTCATTGTCCTGGTCAGGATCATCAGGATTAATTATTTCCCATTTTCAGATCCCATCCCGCATCTGGCGACTTTTGCGATTTATGGTTTATGGTAAATTGTGTATTCTTCATAATCGTTTGAAAAATAAGTGTAACGTTTATTTGAAATTTGGTTATTTAACTGGCAGTAGGTGAGTTATATGTTTTTACTACATTAGCATCCCTTTTCTGGGATATGTAGTAAAATTATTTATATATAGAAAGACATGAAATAAATATACGTTCTACCCCAGATAAATAACTAGTTTTTAGATTAGCTACATCAGATGTGGGCAAGTATCGACTGGTGGAACACAGGCAGCCCTCTAAGACCGCCAGAAAACCAAATATTAAGAAAACATTATCCATATTTGGGTCGACATATATTTATGAGTGAAATTTCCCTTGCATGAACTTTCATAAGACTAAATATAGATGCAAGTTTGCTAACATTAACTTGCAGGCTACCATGAGAATTTTATAACAAGGAATATCATTCCTGATTTCAAAAAAAATGTAGAAAAGTGTAAAAAAGGGTACATTAGTCTCAATAAACTGATTCTAAAATTAAATTTGCTTGGCAGCTATAGATTATTTAAAATTAGCTCAATAAATAAACTGAATAATATACTTCTTAATTACTGCTATTTTTATTTGTTTTATTCTAATATTTTATTTTAACTTAAATTAATTATTTTGGTACTATTTGTTTTGTTTTTATCCGACACTCGTCTTCGGCATCTCTGCCAGTAGTCGATGAGCAGCCCAATAAAATGATGACGAAGGATAAAATGAATTAAAATTTGTCTCCGTAGAGTTGTCTACAAAAAACTTTAAAACAATAGGGCAGTGTCTGAGGGGGTCACCATCCATTTCACCCTGGTTGCACAGAGGGCACCCAGCAAATCCTTTACTCCAAAGCGATGTAAATACCTTTGCAAGTAGTCATGTCCAGTAAGTAAACGAAAGCACGCAACTCCAACAGATCGAGGCAGGGAACTGGGAACTCTACCACTTTTGTTAAGCAAGATATTCCATCTTTTACCTGCAGCTGCTTCACCATACTATTAATTTGCAATTTACTGTAAATGATTCTTTTGATGTTACGCAGAGGCAAAGGAGAGTCAGGTTGGGACATGAGAGCTCCCTCTTTAGCAAGCCTATCTGCTTTCTTATTTCCAGAAATGTTACAGTGGCTGGGAATCCACCGGAAGGCAATGCTTTCTCTAGACTTCCCAAGTTCAGCTAATTTTATTCTACAGGAATTCACTAGAGCGTTTTCAATATATCTTGTGTTTATTAGAGACAAAATGGCAGCTTGAGAATCGATAAAGAATACAATATTATGATCAGGACAGCTTTCCAATTTATCAATCGCAAATGATATATTGCCGCTATCTCACCACCAAAATTGTCACAATACTTTCCAACAGGATAGCTAATACTGAAAGTCCTTGAATAGGCTCCAGCACCAGCATTTTTAAGAGCATCTTTTGCTGAACCATCTGTGTATATATGGAACCATTTGTAAAGGGGATATCTCTAATGTAAAGTAGCAAGGGCAGCCTTTTTTAAGTCACTTTGTATATAAAATTGTTTACCAGCACTCCAAACAAGATCCAGGTGGCTCTCCTAAGTCATCTGGCACATAAAAGGGAGGTGGTTTCATTCGCCCTTCACGTGAGTGAATGATTTTAATGTCCCACTGTTCAGCTACACGAGGGTCTTTGGGGACAGTTCCGCATAATTTTGAACCATGGTCAAGTGACGCGGACGACACCTGAGCGGGCACCCCCTCTCCTACCACACCACAATAACGGGAGGACGTTTAAGCTCTCGACAGATTTAACGTGCATCGCGCCCCTACACGGCGGGTCTTCACTGGTACTGGGATCAAACTCATGACACGCTAGCCATGATCCGATGCCTAGACCACTTGGCTACCGCGGCCACTCGCCTTCACGTGGTGCCTAATGTTTAAACTAAACGACTGATAAATTATCGCCTTTAAGTGGCCCTTTCTGATGAAGAAGTAAAGTTGAAAATTGGTACGATTTGTACCTTTGCTGAGCTTTTTACCTCTTCTGAGATTGCAATCATTTTTAAAAAGATGCGATCCTCCGTTAGCTTCTGCTTTTATAATGTGGTTCTCCCGCCAGCACAATTGCCATGCCTTGCGCTACATGGTAAGGATTTAACTTATGCATTGCTCAGAAAGGAAAAAAATAGCATTTCCTTTTTTCAGTAAGGGATGGAATAGGCTTAATTGAAAGCAAAAATACACTGTTTAAATAGACAATATATCACCTGGATAAATTTCGAAATATTCAAAAATTCATCCAAAAAACTAAATACTCTACAGATGTAAATATTATTAATAACAATAAATAGAAACATTTGATATTATAATTTATTCATCTATGTCAACCACACAGGACTAAATGATGACTCTTGTCTTTAACACGATTTTTCTCAAACTGTGGGGAGCGCCCCCTAGGAGGGCGTGATAACTCTATGAGGGGGGCGCGAGCATATTGAGAAGTCGAAAACAAAAGATAATTTAAAAAATTTATGAATATACTGAAAGTAAACAAACAAAATACATTCTGACACAATAAAAAATAAAATACTCGTTTACACTGATATAAAACATTTATATATCAGTACTGCGCAATGTATGTACTATAATTAATTTATAACAATACTAAGTTAATAAGTTTAATAATTATCAGTGACAACATGGCTTATCATACATAAAATCATATGCAAAAATTAACACTTATCTTGTTAGTTTGTGCAGTTAATAATTAATCCCCAAATGCCCCTTAAAAAGCTTTCGTCGTACGTTTCCCAATGCCTCCGTTTAACACTTAGGCGAACGTATGTGGTGCATTAAGGAAGGGGAGGGGGTAAAAAAGAAATAAATAAGCAAATTCACTGAAATAAGTAAATCCTTCGTGAAGACACACACACGGTCAAGGTCATTTTATTGCATTTCAAAGCCTTCGGAAAAATTTTATAGGAGTTTACTAAAAAGATCGTACTTCGGAAAGACGTATATATAGGTCCGGAGAAATTAAGGCACCTGGCTGAGCGAGATGTTTATATACGCCGGTGGAACTTAAGAGGTTAAAGTCGTATTTAAGGGTTAGCGTCAAAGTATAGTATTGTTGAATTTAATACATTGTTATTGCATGGAGATGGGGGGCGTGATGAAAATTATGATTGAATATTGGGTCGCAAGAGTTGAAAGTTTGAGAAGCATTGCTTTAACAACAACTTTAATTTAGCGTAAAATAATTTAGAGCAAGTGCCAGCAGTTTTGTACAGCCAGAACCTCTTCTAGCGAAATACAAAATGGCAACTAAATGTTCCACACAGATAATAAAACACAAACTCAAAACCAAACAAAACGTTACCATCGCACGAAAGGCTAAACACAGTAGATGGCGCTGGTAAAACTATTTATTTTACAGAAAATACATATAAAATATAAATTGTAAATAATATTAAGAATTGAATAGAAATTAGTTATAGCATATAAATGAACATTCAAAGCGCATTAATAATGAAAAAACAGTTTTAATATTAATAAAAATACGGAATAACAATAAATACAATTCCACTCAAACAATCTATGCAAATTTATTTCTATCTGGTCATATTTTTATTCACCCAGGAAGAAACAATTTGCGGAAAATGTTTTCACAATGGAATATATAAACCATCTTATGTTTCGCTATTAAACTCGTCAGAAAATTTCCTGAGTAATTTGAAAAATGATTAAAATAAAATAGAAGTATCATATTTCCCACCATTAATCTTAATTTTCTTCCTAAAAGACAATTTTTACCTTTAACATAAAACGTGAATTTTCTTGCGAAAATGAGTTTCGAAAAATGAAAAATTAAATTCTTATCCACGATTATTTGGAAAAAATTATATATTTAACATTTATATTAGTCTTTGTGAATATATTCAGGACATTTTAAAGATTCTATAGGAACGTAGGATGAAAAATTGCTTCAGTAAAAAAATAGTTCCCGCTTTGTTAATTTAAAAGAGAAAATTAAATAAATCATTGCATTTAATGCTTAAGAATATTACAAGCAATTTTTGATGAAAAAATTCAAAAATAACATGAGGCATTACGGTCTAAATATTTCTCAGCTATATTAAAATTAGAGAACATCTTATATTTTTGTCTTATGTTTCATATAATCTATATAATTATATAACTTTTACAAATTAATTAATTTCCAAATGTCTCAGAGATCTTTTAAGATGACAAAATATTGTTTTCAAACTTAATACGATTATATTAGTACTAATAAATGCTTTTTTGATACGAAAAATTATTATTTGAATCATTTTTCTAGATATGTCCTTTTGTTATAGGATTGGTTTGAAAAGTATTTTGCAGATTTTTTCTTTTAAAGACGCACAATAATTTTTAAAGAATAAATAGTTTGTTCGAAACGCGTTAGCAAGAGTATGTTCTAGCAAATCACGCATATTTTCATCGATAAAAAGCTTATTTGAATTAAATATCTAATTGTCCTTTTTTTAAAGTCCAACATGTCATATTAAGCAGTCTTATATATAAAATTACATAAATCATAAAAATAATGTTTTGTATACCGCGTATATAACATCATTCCATTACATATCGAGATCATTTAATTTCTCCCACTTAAATTAAAAAATTTCTTGATTTCTTTCAAAACAAATCTAGCATATTTTTTAAAGAATAAGAAGATTAACCATAAGATCTTATAAGATTTTCCGAAACATTAATCACATTTTCGTAATCATAGGATTCTTCCATACGACCATAATGTCTCCTAAAAAAAGGGAGAAATTGGCATTTACTTCCAATACGAACGGGGAAAAAAACGGATGTCGATCCGAGAAATCGACGAAAAGGTGCAATTTGTGTTCAACCACCGAATTTATCAGCTAATCTAGCTTAAAGAGAACTTTTTCCCCCCTCTTGTGTAGTCATCATTGGTCTTTCGTCGAACTGAAGCCACTGGAAATAAATGGTGTCGGGAAGAAGGCGGTATCTTTCCATCACTTGTAAGGGCTAACAATTTATTTTTTATTCGATTTTCTAGCTAACATTTTAGAAAAATGACTGACAAGGGATATGAATGATTTTTTGTAATATTATACAGTCAACACTATTCGTTTATCTATATTTTCTGACTAACTTCTCAAACAAGCAAGATAATTTGAAAGCGATTATTTACTTAAACTTTGTGTTAAAAGTTATGTGCCACATACTACCAGCCGTTGTTGTGAACTGCTTAAAATCTATGATATATTCCAGGAACGAAGTTATATATAATATAAGATGTATTACTAGCCAATACCCGCGTGCTTTGCTGGGTATTTCATGACGTTGTATTATATATATACAGTAGAACGTCGTTTATCCGAGCATTTATTATCCCAAGCGTCAAATACCCAAACCAGATTTTTTTGTCAACTACATGTAATGCATATGAATACGTTGTCGAACAGTGCTATGCTCAACAGTTGTTTCGCGTGCGGCAAAAAGTGACGTGAAAATCCAAAATGAGGGATATTTGGAGAGTTTCAGTTGTGTGACTTGGTAAACATCTGCGCGGAATATTAGGTGAATTTGTTTTCAAGTGAGGGGGTGTATACGTATTCTTTTGTTGAGTTGTGAACTGCTGCCGACTTTGTTCAATCGATCCCATGATTTCAAGAATGCGATGAAGAAGATGTAGAAACCTGGATGGCGTGCGATGCAGAAGACTGTGGATTTCAATTGCTAAATGAAAAAAATTGTGACAAAATTGTGACTTCCGTGCAAGAAGTATCCGACCCTGTCGACGATGAAACGGATGAAGACAAGGACAACAACAACGAAAGTAGCAAGGGTCCATCAAATGCTGACGTGTTTCTGCGTTAGAGACAGCTATGGAGTGATACGAACAACAATAAGACTGTTGTCCTACTCAACTACTGCTGCTCAAGAGAATCAGAGACCTTGCAGCGATAAAACGAAGGTGTTCAATGGTACATCGAAAAATAAGTGATTATTTTCCCCAATCAAGGTAAAATTGCGACTTTTTGCACTTTTCTTTTTCTTCAAGCACGTTTCCCGCATGAGATGATTTTCACTATTCGTATAGTGTCCGGTTTCATGTACTGCATGGATCGCCTTTGGTTTTCGGTTATACGAACGGTGTCTGGTCCCAATTGATTCGGATAAACGACATTCTACTGTACTGTAATTAACTTTCTGATAGTGTTACGAATTTTGTGTAATGCATTTTTAGAATTGTTTATTACGTTTATATTACTCTATGCTGAATTTATTTTATGTTAAAATTATTATAATATATTCGCAATCAACACCCTTCCTTACTTTGTAATAGCGATTCAATGGAAACTTGGCCAACTCTTGGCGATTGAGCCAAGTGGGTATCATTTTTGGAGACCATGTTGTCGGCTTGGCGACCATGTTCTTGACCCTATGGAAATTAGTAAAAAAATCTACTCATATCAAGATCTATGACGCAAGCGTATTTTCCTCGAAAGATCCGTGCACCCTTTAAATACGGAGTCGCTCACCGAAACTGAGTTAGTCTTGTTTTGATAGATGAAGAGAAGTATTGATTTGACCGTGAAGAGTCAACCAGCGACTAGTAATTACTTCGGCTATTGTGTAGGATGAACAAGTGCTTGTGAAAATTCTTTTACATACTTGTATTTTAGACATTGATAGTTGTGTGAATGCCGCAGAAGGTGTAAAACTCTTCTTAAATTTATGCTGCTCATATAGCTGCTGTATTACAAGGATTGATTTTCGAAAATAAATGTCAATCGCTCCTAAAGAGCTGTCTTGCTCTTTGTGACTGGTTAGCATCAAATCCTCGAACCCCGATGTACGTAACAAAATCTAAATCCAAGCATTAAGCTTTTGATTGTATTGAAAAACAATTTTACAGCCTTCGCCTCTTGCTTAAAAATGGATTGAAATTGCATTCTTAAAAAAGGATTAACTTTTATTCCTGTGCATCCTCTCCACTTGACTCGATTTCCGAGAAACACCATATTTTAGTGGATTTCTCCTGGAACAAAGAAACATGCTTACACAATTTCAAGACTATAGAATTAATATTTGAAAAACGGAATTTCTTTTTTTTTATCAAAGACCCCTCCGCAACCCCATTGGAAATCGATTCAGATAAAAAATTTTCTTTGCGGATGACTGCTCAACAATGAAAAAATGCTACCAATTCTAAAGTCTGTAGGTTTATAAATGTAGAGCTGTGCGCTGCCGAATCCCCCTCCCCCTGCTACGGCGAATGGAACAATCCACACTGACGTTAAACTTCGACAAGGCAGAGCACGGGAAAACACTCACACGGACGCCGTGAGACGCTAAACACTAGACGAGAAGAAAGACATTCTCCTTTGGTGTTTAATACTTTAAAATATTTCATCCTTCATTGTTTAATAAATGATTTATATCACCCTAAGATTGTAGCCATTTTCCATTCATATATATAAAATACTTTTCTGAAATATTAAAACTGACTTATTCTCTTGGGGATTCGATTTCGACAAAACTAGTTTTTATCGGATCTCTACTCTACAACGGAAACATGTTTGATAAATTTCAAGTCTCTAAATCATATAGTTACAAAACTTAATTTTTATTTTTTAATTTTTTGTTTTGCCAAAACTTTTTCTCAATCACCCTCTGATTTGTATTTCTATAAAGTACGTTAATAATGGATCTCTACTCAAAAAAGGAACATGCTTACAAATTTTCAAGTCTGCTATGAAATGTTACATTGTACATTGACTGCTCAAAAATCACTTAACACTTTGGTTATTCATATTGAAGAAAAATAAATAATTTCAGTTTAAAATCATTCAACCAAAATTAAGTATTTTCCAATTTTTTTGAAAATTTAACCCCTTGGTGGCCAATTTTAAATTTGAAATTTTGTGAAAAAAAATTATCTTTCTCTTAGCCTTCTACCATAGAACATCTTTTCCGCATAGGTAGGTTCCGATTAATAAAACTTTTTCCTTCATAAAACCGTGATGTACCCTTATATTTTTTTGAGAAAATAAAGATCATCCCGGATGTTACGGCTTTCCTTAGTGACTATAGCAACGTTGTGATATGATGGGGAAAAATATGTGGAAAAAAATCTAACACTGATTGATTAGATTCCATTCGCATGAGGAATTTTTTGCTCGTCACATGAGTTACTTATAGTTGATAAAAATGTTTCTCAGTCGAAACCCAATTTAACGAACCCCTATTCTCAGAATTTTGCGATTTAACGAATATTTTCCTTTCTCCGATTAAAGAGGGAGGGCAAAAGCCCCTATTTAACGAATTATTTTAACCACTTGCCTGATTATCCCAATTAACCTATGGTTCATATATGTAGGATTTAAAGTATTAGGGAATATAAATATATTCCGATCAGTTAGGTTACAACCTCACCAATAGATGGCGCTACCAGCAAATATATGCATCCCCCCCTGGAATGGTGGGTTTTGAGGAAAAACGAGAGCGACGGGGAACGAGAGAAACGTAAGGAGGACAGACTCCGGTTTACAAGCGAGAGGTCACGTTTTCGGTCAACGTGGTGGTCGATAGGCTTAGTGACAATTGAGAGTATGCTCCGTGAAGTAACTCATCAAGTTTGTTAATCAGTATTTAATTGGAAATAATCTAATGTTTCAATAAACAGTAATTTTATTCTAATTAGCTTGTTTCTTTGAATATCAAGATCCTGGGCATAGTGACTCACCCCTAGGCAACAAAAGAAAAGTCATTTGTATAAATAAAATACACCCCTACATATATATTGCAGGTAATTATTATACCGAGAAAACTTGGGTGCAGCAGAATTTGTCAGTACGATTAGTTTTATCACGGTTTTACTCGGCTGGGAGGAAATGAAAGGAAATATTCAGCTTTGATTGGCAATTTGGACAATTTTTATAACTCTCCAGGTTCGGCTGATACATTAGTCAAAAGGAAGATTGATGAGTGGAATATTGCGATTGAATACAAAAGTCTGACCTCGAGATCTATAGACAAAGAAGTTAAAAAAGGAAAAATCTTTGGGTATCAGTGAGGGAAAGTAACCGTAATGAAATGGAAAGATAAGAAGAATGTTAGGCTAATTTCCACAATGCATAACTATCGAGGTGCAGGATGTTACAAAGAAATGGGGAGAGACAAAGTCCAGGTCTAAATGTGTAGTTGACTACAACGACAAAATGGGTGGTGTAGATAAAATCGACCGGCATTTAGCTGCTTATTCTACACCCAGAAAAAGAGAAAAAAATATTGTAAGAAGATTTTCTTCCATTTATTGGGCTTTGTGGAATTCTTACATTTTTTACTGTAAATCGGGAGGTTCACGATCATCTAAGCAATTTAGAATGAAACTGATTGAAAAACTAATGTCAGAAAATCACCGTGACGATTTTTCTGCCACATCAGGAAGTCCCAGCATTAGTCCTTCACCACTTTGGTTAACCTTGTGACGGATCTGTACGGTCCTCTCAATCCTCTCAATTACTCTTTCAATTTTTATTTATTTCAATCAATCTCCACCGGGAACCAAAGCGTGATTTTTGCAAATGAGATATTTTATATAAGTTCGGGTTTCGCGAGTTAAGGTGAAAGCGAAAGAGATAGAGAAGTAAAGTGAAGAATTAGAATTTTAAAGTAAAGTGAATTGAAGCATCGATAAATCAACTCGCAGTTGTTGACAAATTTAGTGTGAAGTAAAGCAACGAGCAAAGCTGAAGAGCTGAAGACTGAATTTGTAAAGTCGAGAGTGAAGCTTAGCTTTTATCTGATCCAACTTGAACCAAAGCACTCCACAAGACGGACCTGCCGAAATATAGGAATTAGGTTAGTGACTTAGAAATTATAAATATGTGTACGTGTGTTAACTGTAATTGTGCGTGCTGATCTTTCGTGGATTCAGTTCCGATTCCGTAGTTCCGCTAATAGTTATCCCTTCTCATTCTCCACTGTGTTTTATTGTTCTTAAATTTGAATAGTGTATGTATAACTTTCCTTGATTAAGAGGTATAAATAAATATAGTGATTTGTAAAGATGTCTTTTGAATTCGTTAATCCGCCTACACGTCCAGAATAAAGTAACGGTAGACGGGGAGATAATATTAGGGGAGGTTATATTTCACGACAACCTCAAGGCATTTTCTAGTTATCAACGAGACGAGAGAGTACTCTGTGCTCCCGTAAAGTAGATTACAGTAAGAAAAGAGACCAGATACCAGTGTACAGAACGTCAGACATCACTTTGTGTTGTCCCTTGTTTCAAAAACAATCATACAAAGACTAATATTTAACTTTTTTCCGTTTGCCCGAAATAACTCGAGATAGTAAACTAATAATAAAACTAAATGCTTTTACAACTATAAAAAAATTAAAAATTAAACTTAAAATCTACATATTTTGTTTTGTTTCGTACCATTGTATTTAATAATAAAGTTTTAAAAAATGTGATGATTTTTTGCAGTTTCTTTCAAAAAAATTTGTAAGGGAAGCGGTTAACAGCTCAAAAATATTTAATGAGTTTTTGTTAGAAAAGTTGGATTTTTCTTTCAAATGACATTTTTTTTTTGTCCGCAACAGAAACATTTTTTTCTTGAAAGTAATTAATTTCGACGGTTCTAGGATTCAGAGTGTTTATAGACTTAACAGGTGCAGATGAGCCATGACTGTAACCTATCGTGTGAGTTTTGAATAGGACAGGGAAACTCCTTTCTTATCTCATCTCACTCCACAACATAGGGGAACATTTAAAGATTAAAATGAAAGGGTAACATTTGATGACGGACTGCCTACCAGTGCAACTGAAGTTTAGGAAACTTGATTTGTCGGAGCCAACGAATAACAATTCTTTTGCAGAAATTAATAATGAATTTCTAATAAAAATAGTTGCATTTTCTAATGGTTTACATTGTTTGGAAACTGTTAAGACATACCTTTTGCAGCAAGATAAAAATGACGTAATATTTCCTTCTCCGCATGAAGTCGAGATAATATTAAAAAAAAATTTTAACGTCAATTCCTACTTTGTTAGAAAAACGTACTGGAGCCATCTGTTGCAGCTAATTGTAACTACGATGGAAGTAACGAAGAATAATTTAAAATTAAAAAAATAAAATTTAATTAATGAATTAATATTTGACAACATTAACAACAATTGTCATCCACTACAAGTTTAAAAAAAAAATTTGAACTTGATTGTGGATGAATAGAAAATATTTTTTGTAACGATTGAAAATTTTAACAAGATAAATATACAGGGTGTCCCAAAACGACCACATAAACTCTGTACAGCTAAATTCCTCGTTGGGAGTACATAGAAACTGCCCAAAGAAGCGTTCCTGTACGATCCATAGTTTACGAGAAAAATACGAAAAACAAAATATGACGTCACTTCCCGGTGTAAGAAAAAAACTTTTTATCGAACATATCAACAGCAGTATATGCACAATTTAAAGCAGATGTTCAAAATGTCTACCGTGCATGTCTAGGCAGGCTTGAGCACGCCATGGAATGGCTGTCATCGCATGTCGCAGCATCGTGGGGTCCACCGAAGTACAAGTAGCATGCAGACCATCATCTATCCATTTGTGTTGTCACTACGTCTCGATACACCAGTTCCTTGAGATGGCATGTCGCAGCAGTCACAAGGCATGTCGCAAGGCATGTTGCAAGTACATGTCGCAGTAGTCACGAACGGAATACATGACCACCATACGAAGACTACCGGTAGCTGCAAAAGATGCCGCCTTTTAAATACCAGTTCAACGGTGGCTTAACGACATTCCACGGCGCGCGCATGCATGACGTGATATGCGCGACGAACGTTTTATACATTATCGTCTGGAAAGATAGGCAAATACTGTTGTTGATATGTCCAATAAAGTGTTTTTTCTTGCACCGGAAGTGACGTCCTACTTTGTTTTTCGTATTTTTCTCATAAACTATGGATCGTACAGGAATGCTTCTTTGGGCAGTTTTTATGTACTCCGAACGAGGAATTTAGCTGTGCAGAGTTCATGCGGTCGTTGTGGGACACCCTGTATAGAGAGTTTGAGCTAATAGTAAGAATTGAAAAAGAACTCTTTCGAGTCAGGTATCAAAAAGATTTTCAAACATAGTCTGTACTTTAACATACTAATAGTCCGTATTTCAAAATTTCTAATAAATTGACACGTAATAATTCACTAATAGTATTTTTAGTTGTAGAATAAAAAGTGTAAAATGTCCAACTATTGATATTTTACGTGTAGTTGCTTATTGCAGAATTTCTAAAAGGTAAAAGCAAATTAATCGTACTTTGTTTGGATGCCGATATAACGAATAACCCCGATTTAACAAACAAAATGTTCGGTTCCGATGAACTCGTTAAATTGTAGTCCAACTGTATTGTAAAATGTAGATTATTTAAAGCGTGATAGTCAACTAATTTACAATTTGGTACACCGCCGTATGTGACAACTTATTTTAAGAAGCACTACACGAACCGAAATTATTTATTGTTTACTTAATGCAGTGCATGCATATTATTTTGAATTTTTGTTGGCAAGAAATTTATTAGTTTATAATCCATTTAAACTTTTATACTATAAAATCGTTTCCATTTAAATTCTTTTTGAAGATGGTATTATAAGTATTACTCTTTGGGTTAGAAAGTTTGAAATATTTTTAGATCTAATAATACATCCAAACGTATAGGTTGACTGTTTATTACTTATTGAAAGAAAAATTGCTATTTATAGTGGAAAAAAAATCTGCTTTAAAATAATATGAATTTTGAATTATTTTATTAGACAATAACGAAATGCTTTCCTGTATAAGAATCTTATTCTTTAAGTAAAAAATTAATTCTTAAAAAATAAATATACAGTTCAGCACTTTAAAAAAATAATTCATAAGCATTACTTTTCAACAACATTTCCGTAATTTTCCAGAAAATTATTGTTCTCCGATTATTTAGTTATAATTTAGTACATATTTTATTACATAATTTTATTATAATTTAATACTCTGATTATTGATCAATTGTATCGTTTCATTTGAATCAGAAATAGGAATACTTTTGTCCAATAACAATATCTAATAGATAATGTTCTGAATTTATTTTAAATTTAATAATTTTTATCAGTAGTAGCACAAATGTATGTTAGATATCCAAATAAAAGCTTATAAATGACAGTCAATCTATGTATTTATTTTTAAATTTATAAATCCTGTGCACCACGCAATGTATAACACGGGGACATACAACACAATCAGAATAAAAGATTAAAACACAAAAATCCATGTTTTCTCCGAGATTCGAACCCAGTCCCTACGGCACAGCAGTCAGGTTCACTGGCCCTTATACCGGATGGGCGGCAATCAATTTATTAGAAATTAAATATTTTTAATAGCGCAGAATATGTTGTATTTTGGACAAAACAAACATTTTGGAACTGCATTTTTTTAGATATTTGTATACCATAAAGTAACAACTGAGTAAGCAGCTAGTTTATTTAAAATTTATGTGAGAAAAAAATGGGCAATCAACCATTCGTAAACAATTTTTTAATGCCCACTATTTTTTTACAAATTTGAAGTATTATTTTAATGTTAAGAAATAAGTTTTACACCTTAATAATAAAGTATTTTGAATTTAAACGTCTGGTAAAAAATACTTTGTTTTACACAATGAATATTTATAAACTTCACATTTTTCTTCATTTTCTAATGGAATTGAACCCTTTGTCTGCCTAATGACCATTTATTTAACTAAAGACAGAAGTTTCTGTCCATTTAAATCATTAATGATGTGGAATGTATCAGTAAAATAAAGACCATCCCTAAAAAGAAAGGGGAAAAAAGGTGCATAATGTATTAACCAAAAGGTAGAAAAGCGCCAGTGATGAGGTTTTTTTTATATCAATAAAGTCATTAAAGGTAATGTTCGAAATAGGAACAAAAGATAATTAATTGTAAAATACATCTTTACTTAGGCGTGAAGTTTTTCCTTATATTTTTCATCCAAGATATATTAAGTAAAAAAAAAAGATGTTTTCAAACCCTGGTTTAACTTAGTGGCTTTCATCTGCTCATATTTTAGGAATAACGAAATGATATCTGCATGGAATTGAGTTAGAATATTAGATGAATTTTTTATTTCAATGTTTTTACCCTATTTGCCTTAACACTAGAACATTCGTTGGTGTCAATTGGACACTGGAGTCTGTTTACTTTTCTCCTTTCAGAATTTTTGCAGGGAATTCGAAAAATTTTCGTGACTTTTAATCATTCTCCCTGATGATTACACCAAAAAGTTTTGTGGTTCTAGATTAATTAGGAAAGATTTTACAATTGAATATAACTAGAACGTCCGCTGGTGTCGTTTCGACACAAAGACAATTTATCGCTGCAAATAGCTGTCGTTAAATAAAATATAGTTCACTCAGTAGATCCCATTAGTAAAACAAACTTCCCAAAGTCCTTCCGCACATTTGTTTGACCTTGATTGCAGTTTTATTGCATTCACAATAAAAATTAATTAATTATACTAAAATTTTCTGTCTAAGTGTTTCGTTACATAGTATTTGCTTATCTGCTCATCAAAAAAATGTCATTTTATTTTCGAACTTAGTTCAGAAGAAACATCCTGAAACGATGGCTTGTAGAAAAGCCAACCCTGATGTAATTGCTAATTTGTTGCTATAGCTTTCTGAGAATGAATAGGATGGTGGTTAAATGCCTTGCTCTAATTTATATTCTGATGAAGACTTAATACTTAGATACAGTTTAATAGTAATGTTTCTGGCAGATTTGTGACTCGAAATGCTTTGCGACAAAGCAGTGATCCAACAAGCTTCGCTAAGCATGTTAACGTCAGTTTTTTATGATATAATGGATCATAATGTCTGATAATTACATGAAATAATATTAAAACGTCTTAAAACTAAATCCTGCTGAACAGTAGTCATGCAATTATTCAGTTAAAACATTTACATTATATATTTTATATCGCCGTGTCAAAATAACCTTAGTGAACGTTTAAGAGGAATCGAAATTCTGGACGTTCTAGTTATAAAATTGCAACTCCACGAAGGAGGGAGTCAAACAATTCTGAAAATTCTCCTGAAAAGAAAGCGACATTGGAATATCTAAATGAATAACCTCTAAGCAAAACAGCACGAAGCAGGAGGGAGAAATTGAATCTCATGTTCCGCATAAAAGAAAAGTTGTGCCCCGAGTTTCTTGTTGTAAAAATTTATCTGGAAGCTGATCATCTCTGAGAAGATTGTTTTAACCTTGGACAAGGAGGACAAACAACCACCAGCTCGTATTGGAATTCTATAGTGGCAGGATGGCGTCTTATCGAGATTTGGATTTAGATTTCCACTATATTTTTACTAGGATTGGTCAGAATGCAATGACTACCATGTGCGAATATGGAATAACTTCAGAACGTTCATACAGAACTAACTGTAGATTAACTGTTTCGCGATACATTCGTCTAGTTAAAATGTTTAATCGCTTAAAGTTTTAAGATCACAGATAATTTTAGTACGAGATACATTAATAAATTCTGGTTCCACCACCAGAATTTTGAAAGAAGCTTGCAAACGCTCCTGCATTGTATCCGTACAGGTACGGATGCCAGTTTGTGGTTCATACCCCTTTCACTTAGACAGTCAATACAGGGTCGGTTGTTCCCGGTTGTAGATGACGCTGGAGGTGTTATCCAAAGAAATTTTATTCATGCTAGATTGAAGAAGGACCCGATGAGCTAGCCGGCCAAAGCAACACATCAATACTTCTACAAATTATGTTGCATTGCAACAGTGGTATGAGGGTGCGCATTATTCTGTTGGAAAACACCTCTTTAATGTTGTTCATAAATGATCGCGCAAAATATTTAATCAGCATACTATTGAAGATGTTTGAAAGTAGGAAGCATGTGGAATAACTCCGAAAGGGCTCCCTCTGTCAGAGAGAGGAAATTCCTTTCTTGAATATAACTCCAAGTCTAGGTCCTGTGTTTAGGCTATAGATGAGTTGGTTGCAGGTACTCACCTGGCCTTCTTCTGCCATCAAGGAAGAACTGGATTTCAATCTCTATTTTGCTCTCAAGAGAGCTTCAGCTTGAAACCATTGACGTTGCAAACCCCCAGTGTTTTGGATTGAGTAAAATATACATGCCACAGGTTGTTATGCTCGAATATGTCCTTGAAATAAGCGGTTTTTAAATGTCCGTTGTGTCACTATATTGTCAACTGCACCACAAATTTCTGCTGCAGACTCAAAAAGATGCATAACAGTGGTCTCCTCACTCAGAAATGCAACATAGCTTTCCCAGAACGAGGTCTTCTTGAAGCAGTATCCTCTTTTGGCTACATCTAAATACTATTACGCAACCTATTTAAAACTCAGCGAGATGCTGATTATGGCCTCTTCTTAAAAGCATATTCTTGACCAACATCAAATTTTTATGTCAGTTCTTAATGATAGATAAAGATCATCAGCTTTACAGCAAACCTAATTTATATATTTATACTAATGCTACTAGCATCACATGATTTTACAGCGAATCATGAATCGACCTCATCTTTTAGATGCATAATTAGGCCTACCAAACTTCGTTAATCTAGCAGAAATCCATCTCGGTAATGGAATTTTTCCCCATCAGTGTGTATAGACTATATTTGTCATGCGAATCAGAGAATGATTAGTAATTGTTTGAGATGCCTTTATTCATGGTATATTGTAATAATTAATGCAATTTTGGCACACATAGTCTCTGCAAAATATCAATCTATGCTTTAGGATTGTTCAAGATACCGCTTAGAATATTATTAAGAGAAATTAACTGAGTATTTAAGAAGGAAAATAATTATTGTCATTAATTTCTGAATAGTTTTTTTTTTGTTACCGTCATATCAAAATCCAGACTTAATATTACCCAATTGTTTACCATAGGGTTTATGTAGAAAATTTTATTTTGATAACAAACAATATTTATTTGGAACCAGGCATTCATTCTATAAGAATGTTACAACATTACTGAAATTTACTTTAACCACTTGGGATCTGGTTATTTCTTGTATGTGTGTGACTATGTATATTTTTTAATTTCTTAGATTATTCTTATTATTTTATTTATTGAACTTTTTTAAAGTTTTGAAACCTAGTAATGATATGCTGTAATGTGAATTTGTTGGTATTTTGCTACGACACATAGTGATGACAGTGGCATAAAACAGAGAAGGGGACATGGCCGACAGTGCCATCCAGATTAGCAGTTTTTTCCGGAAATTATCCGTCTTCTTGAGATTAACAGCAACAATTGTGTCGACGTATGCATATAATGCTCAAATAAGTATTGATAATTGTTTCGAAATCAATTACCTCTATTGAAGATAAATGATATATTGAGAACAGAAATAAAATACGAGGGAGGTTTCGAATATAAGTTTCATCAATTCTTTTTCCCTCTGAAGCTGTATAGCCAAAAAATATACACCTTATACATAAAAATTAACTCTCTATTTTGCTCTATTTTTTGTATTGAGACATCTGTGGAATCTCTCAATTATATTGATGAAACAATCTGGTACATTTCATGGAAGGTAAGGTTGCCAGAGCCTCGAGAGGTTGGACTTCTGCATGTTGGTTCGCGGGAGATATTTTATTTTCTCCTACTACCCATTGGGAAAACCAGTGGAGGCATTCCCCTATCCACCACCTCGGGACGCGCTCTGTTGGGCTTACAGACTCCCCCCCCCAGTAGAACTGGCCCATCGACAAAATTATCACAGAAAAGAGATCCTGCACATCTAACATCATCGACGTCAATGCAGTTGCCAGCCGAAGGCTATTCAACAATCATTTTAAATATTCCATTCCAGCTCTAAATAGAAACCGTACAATAGCATCAATAATAACTAGACTTAGAAAAAAGCACGTAAAAGGAATGAAATTCTCAACTGACACACAATGAAGTTACACAAATCATTGCCCAAACTGCCCTAATGTTCAACTGTCTCCATAACATATCCTCAGCTGCCCAGCAATTCAAGCCAGGCTTTTCAAGATCAGCCCAAAAGACCCTAAAGATTTGATCTAATCTGATAAAGCTGTTGAGGTTGCCGAAACTGTCTTCAACGGCTTCGAAGCGATCTAAAGTTTCTTTTTTATTAATCTGCACATCATGGACACGTCAACAACAATCTGGTAAGACCCGGGGACTTGCGATGCAAGGAACTGCGAACAACCTCAGCATTGACTTTGAAGTTACGCCATGATAGTGTGATTTTTAATGCAGGTGACTGCCCGATGGAGCAATATTGTTTTCAATTCGTGGATGTGGAGGGATTCCTATTTAGATATATTCGCCTGCCATAGTCTTTTTTTTCTTTCTCTAAACATTCAACTAAATTTACTAATAATTTGTCTAGACATGAACCTTTCATCATTTAGGTGTTCATGGATGATGGACAAGCTTATTCATAACAGCAAGAACTTCGATAGGAGACAGAATTATCCAAACACATCTGCCTGCAATCATTATTTGTTCTCAAATAACTTCATGCACGCTTGTCAACTGCTACTTTTTATTATGAGAATGCGTTGCGTGTGTGCTATGTCCTCTGCCCTTACACTTCTTCTATCGTTGAACTAAAAACGGATGTGGTTCTTTATGGCTTCCAATTTCCCCTTTGTTTTTGAAAAAAAAAGTGAAACTTACTTTTAGAACTTCCTTTGTGTATAGTATATGAAAAAAAAATATCGTAAGCGAAATACGTATTTTTTACCTGTGATTTCTTTTTTTTAAAGTATTAAATGATGTATGCTTTGCTTTAGTATTTACTAAAATTTAAAATAATCTTTTGCAAATTTTTTGACGTGAATACGTCTTTAAAATTGCTTTTATTGTGGAAGGCAATTAAAAAAAAAAACGAATGATAACTAAAACGGGGGATACAGTTTGGTGTTGCTGCTACACATCTATCATCTCTATCCAAATTTCATTTACACCACTAAATATCTAAAGGATCTAAAAATTTATTACTCCAAGTAAGGACTGTGACTCATTTCACGCGGTGGAAGGGGGAGTGCCACGATTTTAAGTTATTTTTGCTGCGTATCGGGATTTCCATTTAGTATAACTTTTGACTTGGAGAAGCTGGACATTCATTTTAATTTCAATCGTCAGCTCTCATCAAAATCTATCGATTGTATATAAGACATTATGGTAAAATAGTGACAATGTGAATACAATAAGGTGTAAAAATAAAAAAAAGTATATTAAAAATATATAATGTCGGACTTATAAGCGTCAAAATGCAAAGTCGAAATGCAGAAATCGTATACAGTTTGAAAAGGAATTTTCAAGAGCAATCGAATGGTACCAATAAAACACCATACGACCGAGTCAAACAGTGCTGGGAACATAAAAGAATGAAAGTGGCTAAGCGGATCAATGTCGGTATCAGTACATCTGCAGCTGGGGCAGTTGAAGTTATGAGAATGGATGATGAAATCGCCTCTATATTGACACCGGACTGTGTAGGCATCGAGTTTTTACGATTGTCATTTATGAAAACTCATCGGGCAGGAGCTATTGCACGTTTCACAACGAAGTTTGTCAACAATCCATTCGGACATAAGGTTGATCGCCTCTATGGTTTCTCCGCTCATATAAGCCAACAAAAGAAAAACACTTACCGCTGCTAAAAATACTTTCCTTGAAGATCAAGTGACTGACTTTAAATTGTGCGATACGTGTAAAAACCCACTGGACTTGGACAAATTGCCCACGTTGTCACTTTCGGACGCATTTGTGTATCCCACTAAGCATTTTGGGTTTCCCGCATTAGTGCAGGTCTAGTATCATCGTGACTGCCATTCATGCAGATACATCGATTGCCACAACGTGGGCTTATACAACAGCAGTGCTATCTTGACAGAGACATACAACGTCACCGATGACATTTTGATCGGCTACAAGAATGGCATACAATCTGCTACAGCCCGGCAAAAGCTTCACAAAATGAGTGTTGTCGAGTTGGGTGGACTGCCTTATAAGATCTCGCTTTCAGTGGGTTGCCTTTACATGATTACAACAAACATTGACGTTGAGGATGGCATTGTGAATGGCGCGATTAGTGTCTTAAAGAAGCATGCTCATTGAAGGCGAGCATTATGTGGAGTTAAAGGCACAGGATGAACCATCAAAGTCTGTGGCCACACACAAACAGTGACTCAGCCTATGGATTGAATTCCCGCTCGAGATGATAGGCTAGCGATGTAGACTTAAAGCTAAGCCACATGTAATCTGAAAACGTGATGTTCTCGATTTCAAGTGGACACCAAGAACAGTGCCAAACATACCGTTCAATCCGATGATCAAATGCCGCCGAACCCAGTTTCCCATCATTCTAGCGTGTGCTATCACGCTCCGCAATTCTTAAGGAGGCACGTTCGATCAGATCGTGTACCAATATGATAAATCGCAGCAAAATCAACTAGTTTATGTGGCTTTGAGTCACGTCAAATCGTTAGATGGCCTTTATATGACCAATACCCGAAATGATTTCAAGTTTTATCACGAATTTGGTCAGGCCTCACCTACAGTTAGTATTAAAGAAATAAGTGGAGATGGGCATAACATCCGTTGCCGACACTAGTCGCCAAAGTAAAAAAGTTTTGTAATAGTGTTCCTTATCAGTGTTGTCTTATCACCGCCATTAATGCACAAAGCTTGGTTGATTACTCAGAAGACATCTCTACTGATTCCATCATCATCAATTGATCTGATTATCTGGCAATCAGACTTGGATGGAAGATTCCATGCCAGTGAATGTGTCTGGTTTTGATCTGATATCATATTGTAATACTGCTAAGCGCAGACAAATAGCAACTACATCATCGTTGGTGCTATAATCATCATCAAGTCGCAAGGCCGGTGGAGTCGTAATATATCGCAACATCAATAGTTTCACGGATTGTAATAGAGTTAAGATTTATATTTCGGGAATTAATTTGGGAAGGATAGACGCACAAGGCTGGTGATGTTTGAAGTAAACGTAAAGGTCAAAGGCTTCTTCAAATTCATATTCGGGTGTGTGTGTACATTCATCCGGGCATAGCATTAGCAGAACTTAAACTCTTTATATTATATCGCTATTTAAATATTCCCAAAACATCGCCAAAATTATACCCGATTACGATCATGATATCTTACTACACAAATTATGATAGTCGGAGAATTTAATACAGTGTTTCTGAAACTGTGGGGTGGGTCCCCCTAAAGGAGCGTGATAACTCTACAAGGGGGGCAAACATATTAAAAAGTCGAAAACAAAAGGTTATTTTAAAAAATTATTAATTTACTGAAAGTAAACAAGCAAAATATATTCTGACATAACGAAAAATAAACTACGCATTTACATTGATAAAATACACTTATAAATGTATTAGTACTGTACAATGAATAAAAATTAATTTAACAATACTTATATCTAAGAACAAGTTTGATATTTACCACTGACCCAATGGGTTTGTATTAACACTTATCTAGATAATTTGCACGGTTTTTAATCAATCCCTTAGCTGCCGATTAAAACTTACAAGATTCACTCCCCAATGCCACCGTTTTCCACGTAGACATGTGTATGGAAAGTTTTTGGAGGGGGAGAAGGGGGAAGGAATAAATAAGCAAATACTCTGCAATAAGTAAATCTTTTACAAACATTGTTGTCCTTTTATTGCATTCCAAAGCCTTCAGAATAATTTTATGGATAGCATTTCACAGAAAAGATCGTATTTCGAAAAGACATATGTACTTCTCCAGAAAATCAATGCTTCGACTGAGAGACGTTTATATACGCTTGAAATCGTATTGTAGCTCTTATCGACAAAGTACAGCATTATGGAATTAAATATAGTTATTGTAGGGACAGGGGGGTGAGGAAAATTATGATTGAATATTGGGTCGCGAATATTGAGAATTTGAAAAGCACTGTTTTAATGTTAATATCTCAAAAGATCGCCCATTGCCCGTTTTCACAAGCTCAGCGCGATTTCAATTTACCTTAGATGGAAACTTCTCGAACAACTTTAGGTAATGCCTAATTAATAGATAATAACATTTACCAGAAATCTCAATGTATCCTGTATGTCATTTGTTTCGCACTTTTCGTATCACATATCTATAATTAATAAAGTTATATTATAAGACATTAATAATTTTGTGACGGATCTATACGGTCTTACACTAACCTCCTCAATATTTCCTTAAAGTATGTTATTTATTTCAACCAATCTCCACCGGGAGCAAAGCGTGATTTGTGCAAATATTATATAAGTTCGGGTTTCGCGAGTTAACAAGAAAAGTAAAGTGAAGAGTTAGAAGAGTGAAGTTAAAGGAATTGAAGCATTGGTAGATCAACACGCAGTTGTTGACATTAGTAGATAGCAGTTACGTGGTGAGATACGCTGGGAGAAGTAGATTGAAATCGGTAAAGATTCCGTATTACAGAGTGTGGATCCTTCGTCGTTCTCCTATCCAGTCAACAAGGAATTTATCATCACGTCGGAACAGCCGATGTTAAAAGATAAGGTTAGTGATTTAAAATATTGTGAATACTTATACGTGGTTTAGCTGTAATTGTACGTGTTTGAGCTTTCGTGGATTCAGTTACGATTCCGTAGTCCGCTAGTACTAATTCCCTTTTCATACTCCACTGTGTTCTATTTCTCTTAAATTTGAATTGTGTGTTTATATCCTTCTGTGATTAATAAAAATCAATAAATATAGTGATTTGCAATTATGTCTCATGATCATTCAAATCCGCCTACACGTCCAGAAACATTTAATGATAGACGGGGAGATGATAATCCGAGGGGAGGATATAATTCACGACAATTTGTTTACTTGATTTCTTTCCTGGACCCTTGGAAAGGAAATAGTTGATATCATAAAAAAAACATGGGAATCCGGAAGACTTCTTAGTGTTCAAATATGATTATGACTTACTTAAATAATAACACTTTTCATAAAAAAATATATATTTCCCATTCACGTAACAACACACGGTCTTGTCCATGACACAGCCACACCCTCTTTTTTTCTCCAACTTGTTTACGTTAAGAGGTACAAGTAACATAAAAATTATACAATCTAATTTTGCATGGATTAGACATAGACTAGAAAAATAAATTTATTTCAAACGAAAAAAATTTTTTTTTCCAAATATGATTTATGTTTAATTTAATATTTTTAAGCACATACTACCTCAAGGAAACAACAAGTATTAAATGAATGATTTTGTTCCTGATAAATCAAAAGAAATTAGAGAATAATTAAATTTTTTTTCATTAATTCCTAATCAATTCATTTTCCGTTTTTATTTGATAGTTCTTAGATTTATACTTAATTATAAAAACAAGGAAGTGTACTTTTTAATACAAATTTCTTCCAATTTAATTAGTCCATGTAAAGGTGTACCATTAACAAATACTTGTATTATAAAATCTAAAAAAATACCTTCTTCCATACTGAAATATACCTAGCAAAATGGTATGCTACAAATGGAAAAATTCATTTTTCCAAACGAATTCTGAGACTTTAGTTTTATAATCTTTTAAGGAAAGAATAGCTAATCATATTATTATTAAAGTATTCTAAAGTAAATGTTTTCCCTCATAATTCTATCTATTTCCTTTTCATAAATCAAAAGAAAATTGAGAATATTTCAATTGTAAGGTTCCGTAATTCAGGCTTATTTTGAATTACAATAAAATCACTTTATGTTTCCATTTTTATTTTGTAAGTGGAGAGTACTTTTAATTAAATACAATTTTATTTATATTCATGTTTTTAAATCAATTTGGTCTATTTATTATCCTCAAGAAAGAATGAAAAATGAAATTTTGTAAAAAAATAACCTTAGAACTGATAAAAACGTCTTATTGGGTCCTTTTGTATTTCCACCTAATTGCTTTGTGATTTAAGTCACGACTCTTAACTTCTACTTAAAGCGTACTCATTAATGTGAAAACTGTTTCTTTTGTGTGAGTGAAGTTACTGCAAACAACAGAATTTTCAAGATGAAGTGTTTGATAACAAGAGCATCTCCAACACAAACAACCATAAAAGAACTGCTTTTAAGGAATTTATATCGTTAAAGTAGCTTTCCCGCCGTTAATCTTCTTTTCCATTCCTACCCCCTCCAATTTTAACTTTGTTTTTGGAGTTTTATTAGTTCTTTTTCGGCGTATACCATAAGAAACACAACCACAGCGACAAAACTAAGCAGAAAAAGTATTCGAACTCGAGGAATTTTTTTTCGAGGACTGAAGGTTTATTTTATTTAAAGGTAAAATTGAACTTTTGCAGCGAAGAAGGTTTTACATGTAGTGTCTATGCATTTAAGGGGATGGTAGACCTAAAAAATTAATTTGTTAAAATGCTAAGTTAATTAGATGAAATTGAGAACCATATAGTAAATGATTATTGCATTTCACAATTTAAATATATATTTTTAATATGAATATTATAAACTGATTTAAAAAAAACACCTTGGCACATTAGTTTTTATGATATGGATAGTTTTTGTTTTATGTGAACTACAACAAACTATATCTGCGCATAGATTTTAAATTCATAAAAAGATTTGATGAAAAAAAAGATAACTTTTATACACTATATAAAATATTTCATTAATTCTCACACATTCAAGGTATTCAAAACAACACGAAATATCCGTTAAATGTTTTAGAAAACTAAGAATTTGTATCATTACATTTACAAATTTGTAAATTAAATCATATTTCAAAAGTTGTGAAAATTTTAAAAATATATGACGTAATATGAAACGCAAGTAGTATTTTATGAAACAATGAAAAGGGAAAACTTACGAACTAAGAAAAGTACATTTTAAAAATGTATTTATGTATAAGGAAAAATAACTCAGTAATTACTAATCAAAATGACAAAGTTCTTTGACAGAATTATTCTATGAAATACTGTGAGTTTTCTTAGTATAAAAATTCAAAAACGCAATTTTGACCAAAATTCTCCATTGTGAAGGTCCACCATCCCCTTAAAAGGTTTACATTCTTGTATTCTCGAACAAAAAATTTCGTCGTACTTGCACAACAAAATAATTTTAACGTAATCAAAGCCAACATTTTGCTTTTTCAACACAGTTTTAAGTTTCCAATATAGTAATGCAGGCAAATAATGATTAGCGCTCGCTCAGTTCATTCATAAATAGCATTTCGTATCATAACTGACACATAATGCCCTCTATGGATAAGCTTAGAATTTATTACTGTAGTCGGACTCTAAATGGCTTAATTTCATTTAATATTTCGGAAGTTCTTAATTTACGAATTTTTTCGACTAATTTGTAGACATGCTGTATAAATTTTCCTATCAACATTCAAAATGTATGAAATTAGATAATGTTATAAATAATGTAATATCTTTATATATAAAATTACGTGTCACAGTGTTTGTCCGCGACGGACTCGGAAACTACTCAACCGATCATAATATAATTTTGCATACTGTGTGTCATTTCGTCCAACTTAAAACATAGGATGGATTTTATTTCAATTAATCACGCCATAATTTTTTTATTGCCGGAAAGGTGAAGAATCCGGAAAAAACGTTGCCAGATTCCCGTAAGGGAATAATCGCAAAATGTGGCATTGCTCATGTGTCTGTGGAAGCAGATATTGAAAACCAAAATGCACGAAAATTAAGTGCCTGGCGTATTTCGGGATGTGGAATCCAATTTTCGAGTCAGTTTCCAAAAATAACCGCAACTTTGCTGGATAAAGCCGGTCGACCGTATTTTAGACACACCATAACAGGGGCTTACATTAAAAGCCTTGAATCGTGAAAACTTGGACCCTGGCGTACTTCAAAATGAATAATCCGAATCTGATACTCAATCTGAGAAATAACTGTAACTTTGCCGGATAATTCAGGATGACCGTATTTTACGCAAACCGGGGAAGGAGCTCACCCTTAAAGTCCTGGCGCCGGAAAAGTGTATTCCTGGTGTAATTTGAGATGGTTTAAGCGAGTTTGAAATCGAAATAGAGAAATTCCTGTATTTTTGCCAGGTAATGAAGGGGATCGGAATATTCTCGGACAGTGCACCAGACTAACTTGCCAACGAAGAGACACAAAAGTGGGTCTTGATTGTATTTCAGAACAGCTGATCCGAATATTGTCAATCCAATACAAGATAATATCATACTACGTCAAATAATGCCAGACGAAAGTATTTTGCACGAACTGTGGAAGGGGCTTGCTTTAAAATTCTTGAGGAGAGAGAATTGCTTTCCTGGGTTTTTCTGGATGGAAACAAGAATAATCTGAAATTGGATTTTAGAAATTCCCGTAACTTTGCCGGATAATGCAGCCTACCGTAATGTCCCCTTCAGAAACTGAACTTACAGGAGCAGGGGCGTCGAAAGTGGGCACCGAGTGCTTCTCGGGGTGGGAACCAGAATCTGGATACGAACTTCAAGAGCTTCCGTAAATTTTCTGGGTATTGCTGGAATGAGGTCAAATGGCTTTGCGTTCGAGTTCCGCCTCCGCATTTTCATTCCCTATAGCAACTAAACTTGCAGGCGCATCCTTGTGAAAATATGATTGCAATAGGAAATTGCTTCTTTGGGCATTGTTGTCACTTTGTTAGATGGTGGAATAACTGCACATTCCGCATCAGCTGCCATTGGACATTCATAAGATACAAGATGTATTTCCTAACCAACTACAGAATATTGGAAACGGTGAAGTAGGACTTCACCCCAATACATAATGCATGAAATAACCAGACGATTTCTGTAATGTTCTTTAGGTAAAAATGAACTGATTGAAAGTGTCTTTCCGGATATACTGAATAATTATCTAGATAATTATTGCCTCTGTAACCCTGTTACTTAATCAGAAAAAATGTTGATATTGAGATGAAATAAACTTCCAGACACAGGGTTGTTGCCAGTTGATCCAATGCACTTTAAACCAATCGACACTATTGTTGATGAAAACAAAACTGTAAATTTTCCAACCGAGTTTTTGAATTCTCTAGATGTATCAGGAATGTCACATAATCTACGGTTGGTTTTCTGGTTATTATCTGCGTAACTTAAATTCACCGAGATAATGCAACGGTGCACGTTTGATCATCAAAAGAATTATACCGGGAACTTCTTGAAGCAAACATTTTTACTGTAAAGTTTAAACAAACATTCGATTCTGCTACTACGGAATCTGCTGCCACGTATTCCACTGATACCGTCAGAATCTCCAATACTATTCAAAAAGGCTTCAATTCCCGATTCGTTTGGCTTTCGCGATGACCATAAATGGATCTAAAGCCCAAAAATATTTATTTGAAGCTTGGACTTAGGAAATCCATGTTTCTCGAATGGGCAAATAGATGTTACATGCTCACGGGTGTGGAAACCGTTGAATCTATTTAAATTAGCAAAAGATGGGTTACCGAAAAAATTGGTGCACCGATTAGCGTTTAGTTATATTAAATTATTTATTGTTATACTTTAAAATGATAAAAATAATTTTAAAAATTTGATAAAATTAACGTTATTTACCACATTTATAAAATTAAATTTTCATATGTTGTGTTACTTATCAACTTCGTCAGTAATTCATACATTATACTATACTCAAATAGGAGATGAATAAAATGCAAAATTAAAATCATTATATTGTTTTATACTTTATTTCAACCCTCCGAAATTGTAGACAAAGATTAATTTGATTGCATTGAATAGCTTAGAATAATATTGAATTAACGTATTAAAACAAAGCCACAGCAACGCGTGGCCGGGTCAGCTAGTATATATATATAAATTGGATGTTTGTATATATGACCTCGCTTCACTCCAAAACCGCTCAACCGATCACTATGAATATTGGCATGTATATGTATTCTCTTGTGGGGAAAAGGTTTTCTTGATGTCCTCTTTCTTGCAGCACCCCACCAGGTGGCGCTACAGCATATCAACTTCTGCACCGTTCAAACAATCGCCAAGTTTCCAATGTCGTTGCAAAAATGATGCCAACTTGGCTCTATCGCCCACATTTCACTAAGTTTCCATTGAATCGCCATTATAATGTAAGGAACGGTGTTGCTTGCGAATATTACAATTTTAACGTAAAATAAATACAGCAGAAAATAATATTAAGCTATTACACATACAGATATAAATTAATTAGACTATTTTAAGCATACATTACACAAAATTTGTAACAATATATTACTTTTTCTGAGCAGAGATCAGCTTAGGAAGGTGTTTTCAAAAATGGACCCTCAAGCGAGTTATGGGGGTTGCTGTAAACAAAAAAAATTCCTTTATATCAACTATTAGACCTACAGACTTAAAATGAAACAAATATGATATTTTGTTCTGCTGATATATGCAAAAAGCTTTTCTTGTTTAATTTGCAATTCTCGTAAAGCCAATTCATTAAAAATTCCTTTATTCCAACCTATATTAATTAATTTTTTAATTCACCCGAGCGAAGAACGTGTATACTAGGTAGTAAATGTATATTTAAAGAAAGTAACGCAAATATATATACCTTTTAGGTAATCTCAATAAGAAGCTCTAAATGGGAAGAATTTGTACTGACATTTCCATTTTGTCATACATGGTATACATTTACCACAGTTCTCAAACGTCGCCATTTCGGAAATGCTTCCACCCTTTGCCCGAAAGCCAATGATCATGCCCTTTTGGACGTAGGTCGCTCCGTTTTGGCATTACGCATACGATTGCAATGTTTTCCGAAGCCCTCACCCGCATTTTATATACGCTCAACCGCACTGCGCTGCCATCTGCCTTCAGTCATTGGCTGTTTAACTTTGAAAGTAATAATTATCCCATTAATGTGATTGAACTGTTTATATGTCGAGAAATCTAAAACGTATCAGAATTAGAAGTATCATTTAGAATAGAGCATTTTAAAAATAATTTATTAAAGGCAAAACTACAAATTATGTATAGATTAGTGCTTCTCAAACTGTGGGGCACGCCCCCTAGGGGGGCGAGCATATTGAAAAGTCGAAAACAAAAAGTTATTTAAAAAATTATTAATTTATTGAAAGCAATAAATATTGAAAGCGATAAAAAGATGTTTACACTGATATAATACACTTATAAATGTATTATCCTTGCACAATGTATTTTATAAATACTTTAACAATACTAAGTTAAGAACAGTTTAATAATTACCAGTGCCCCACGGGCTTGCCCTATATAAAGTTTTATACAAAAATTAACACTTATCTTGATAATTTGTACGGTTTATAATTAATACCTTAACTGTCGATTAAACGATACGTGATTCACTCCCTAATGCCATCGTTTTCCACGTATGCACGCGTATGTGATGTATTGGGGAGGGGAGAAAGGGAGTAAATAAGAAAATCCTCTGAAATAAGTAGATCCTTTGCAAACACTGTAAAGGCCTTATCACACGTACACGTTTGGTGCAATTTTTGGTCCAATTCGTTCAATTTTTACTCCGTTACCATAGCAATGGCTTTCGAACAACTTTTTGCCAGTGAGCTGAGAAAGTTGCTCTAAATGAAGTTGCTTGAAATTCCAGCCAATGGGGTTCTTCGGCGCTCTGCGTCATAAACAAGATGGCGGTAACGGTGGTAGCTTCGTATCAAACGCATCAGATATGGCGTATAATGTTTTAATGGTGTACAATAATTTAACGGCGTATAATATTTTAAACAGAATGATGCTTCATTTCTGTTTGCCCCCACAAACAAAAGCGCGAGCGAAATAAAAGAAATAATATTGGATGATCGTTTTCGAAGCAGAAAAATCAGCGAGTAATGTTTCAATATGGAGAAAAAGCGTGGCTGACGTCAAAACATGTCGTTTTGTTTACGGTAACCCTTCCCCATCAGATTCAGCGAAAAGTTGGGCCAAGAAATTGCACGGAAAATTTACGTGTGATACCGCCTTAAAGGTTCTTTTATTATATTCCCAAAGCCTTCGGAATAATTTTACGGATAGCAGTGAACAGAAAAGATCGTATTTTTGAAAGACGTATATAACAAAAATATATATATATATATATATCCGGGCAATTTACGCAGTGGCTGAGCGAGACGTTTATATATGCCGGTGGCACTTAAAAGGTTAAATTCATCTTGTGGTTTAGCGTCAACGTATCGTATTATTAAATTTAATATATTGTTATTGTATGAAAGGTGGAGGGGGGCGCGGTGAAAATTTTGATTGAATATTGGGCCACAAGTATTGAAAGTTTGAGAACCACTGGTATAGATAGAGTAGCAAAAATAATATTTTCACATGTAATGGTGGAAATATAATTATGTAAAAAGTAAAAGAATATTTTCAATTTACTACATTTTTTCATGGTATTTTAATATGAACCTAACTTTAATTCAGAAGCAATACGAGAAGTATGATTCTTCGAAATTTTGATTTTGTATTTAAATACTTTTCAAGGGATTTCTCGGAAAATAACGATGTTCTTAAGATATTTCGACGAAATTCAATTTCCGAAATGGTTTAAAGTTTGAAAATGTATTCTAAGAATTCTCACAAGAAATCCTGTTTACTTTAAAAAACATGATGCCAAGGAATACCTAAATTATAATAGCAGAATATAATCTTATGAAATTAATAAAAACTCAGTTCGCGACTATTGTTATGCTTTTGCCATAAAAAGAATATTAAAAATCATTCATGGCATTCTTAAGGTATCCGACTGGTTGCGACAACTTTTTTTTTTAAAAAAAGGAGATATGGGGATTTTTTTTGTTATTTTTAGGTTTGTTTAGTGCATTTTAAGAAAAATGTGCTAAAATTAAGAAGAGCAAAAGAAATTATTATTACTAAAACTGGAAAAATAGGTAAAAATTGACAAAAAATAGCATAAACGCGGCCCCTTCTGCACCAAAGGTTTATGAAAAAATTTTCAATTTTTTCAATCCGATGTATTGCTATATTATTCAATTTTGAAATGACCTTCAGGATAAGAGATATTTCCTTTTTTAAAAAACTAGAGCATTTTATCTCGGTTACTATATGAAAATTCTTAAAAATACAGTGATTATATTCACATAAGGGACCATAAATTTTGTAATAAAACAGTGATTGATATATCTTAAGGTTAAAACAATTCTACTATTACACAGTACACAAAAAAAAATTCAGTTAGTTATGTTTAAAACTTTTTTCAAAAAATCACATTTGGAGTAAAACGCGTTTTAAAGTATGAAATCTTGCTTAAAGTAATGGCATCTGCTTTTACTAAAACACTTGTAGTTTTTGTTCTAGTAAACGGAAAATGATAAACTTGGTATTTTTATAAAGCTAATAAGATGGCCCCTAAAATAAAATCGTAAGCAAATTTGTCAATTTTTGGCAAATTTCACAGTTTTAGGGTAGTCGGATACCTTAAGAAGCAAAAATAGTTCGGCTTTCTTTGATTGAATATGAATCATTACATTTTGAAGCAACACGAGAAATATATCCAATGAGCCAAATAGGGATCACCCCCCCCCTGCATTAAAAAAATTGCATTTATTATATACTACATGTAATATGTTTACCGTAAATTATGTATGTGATGAAGTAAACTTCAAAGCATATTAGACATTAGCATCATGCATTTATGTATGTATACTATATTTAAGTAAACACCAACTTATAATTCATACATATGAAATGACTGTTTATTCAGTCCCCAATGGGAATTCAATTAATGCATATTACTGGCAGCATTGTTGACAGATTTCAGACAGACAGGTGTAGGGATATTTTGATTGTCCTTTGATAGAATGGAACTAATTGGATCAAGTGCCTTGCGGTTTCTATCTGCACTCCCTCACGAATAATTATTGATATTACTTAAATAAGTTTTGATTCGAAATAAATTATTATTTTCAGAACGTGCAGTTTTATACTATGACTTAAATGAATTTAATGTATTCTTGTCGAACATAAGAACATTAAGGAGACACAATACGATTAAAATGACAAAAATCGGTCAAAATTTTTAAAAAAAGTACTTATCATAATTTTTTATAAATTTCTATAATTTCACAAAATTTGGCAGCTCTTAGTAAATAAAATCCAAAATTGTAATAAATTTTATTTGCGTTTTTATTCACATCCTAAAGGCAAATGAAAACTTCAAGGCATCCGTCTACATGCGAAAACTTTTTTTTATAAAAAATGGAGTTACGAAGATTTTTTGTTCTTTTTAGTACATTTTTGAAAAAATATGCAAAAAATTAAGAGGAGAAAAATCAATTACTATTACTAAAATGGGAAAAAATGGTTAAAAATTTACAAAAAATAATATAAACGCTGCCCATTCTGTACCAAAAGTTTATGAACAAAATTTAAATTTTTAAATTCTGATGTGTTGCTATACTATTCATTTTTGAAATGACTTTTAGGATAAGAGATATTTTAATTTTCACAAAAACTGGAGCACTTTAACTTAGCTATATAAAATTGCTCAAAAAACAATGATTATATTCACATAAGGACTGTAAATATTGTAATAAAACAGTGATTGATAGATCTGAAGGATAAAACACTTCTACTATATTATACAGAACATACACAAACAAATTCAGTTAATTTTTTTCAAAACTTTTTGAGCAGTTGTGTGTGTGTGTTAGCCTGTTTGAACATTTTCAAAAAACGAAACGCGTTTTATTCGAAACATAAAGTATCTAAGTAACATCTTGCTTAAACTAATGGCACCTGCTTTTACTAAAATACGTGTAGTTTTTGTTCTAATGAACGGAAAATAATAAACTTGGTATTTTAATAAAGCTAATAAGATAACCTATAAAAGAAAATCATAAAAAATTGTCAATCTTTGGCAAAATTTACAATTTTAGTGTACTCGGATACCTTAAACTGATTTATCTCGGAAAGAAAATAATAACTAGTTTATCTTCATTTAAAATGCTAATGCTATTTTTTTCTATTGCTCCCAATGCTTTGATATTTATTTTAGCTATTTTTATTACCACATGTAACAAATTTGGAATACGTTTTTGAATCAAAGCAATAATTATTTTTTTAAAAATGGGTGAATTTAGAGTTTATACGTTTCGTAAGGTACTTTCAATAACCATTCAGAAAATAAAAGTATTAACAAATATTAATCAAGTTAGCAAAAAACACATACCAACTTTAGTTATACATAGTTTGACTTACTAGTCAGTCAAATTTCATATGTGTACGACATTATTGCAGGAGTAGGCATTTTAAAATATCTTCTAAAATTTTTTATTTATTTTTTTTAAAAAATAAGGTTGTTAGATTTTTGTAATATTTTGGCACAGAAACTGTTTTAGGTAAAACATATACGTAAGTTACAAGCAAAAAATTTATAAAAACGATGAAATCAAAGATTTTTTTTATGTAGCGTATGTCTTAAAATTTTATAAATAAAATTATGAAATAATATGTAAATTACTTATAAATTGTATTGTCCAGTTGTTAAGTCGGAAGGGAATTAATGCAGCTTTTGTGACAATTATTTTTTACTATTGTTTTTTAATTAATTCTTATAAATTCACAGATTCTGCTGTTATTTCTTGTAACGAAATATTAATTTTTACTTTATGCAATGTCTCTTTTCGTATGAATGACGCACAATGTGGCAAATAGGCTCAAAAGCTGCCAAAAATTGACAAAAATATAAAGTGATTTGGGGTACCCTCAAACCAATGCTTTCATCAAGTATGCAAGCGGATTCAGCAGAACTTTTTATTACTGAGTATAATATTTAAGAAATAGCCTTTACACAAATAGAGTCAGGGCTGACGGATTTGACGTTTTTATTTCGGTAGGATCAATGCTTGAAATAAGGTGCAAATAACCAATTCAAAATGAACTAAACTTTTTAATTAAAGCTAGAATGATACAATTGGAAACCCGTATTCACATTTAAAAAATATTTGCAGACTAAAATCTAATTAAATCAATCCGTAAAATCAACAACTTTTTCTATTATGTTTGAAAAACACATCAAATTTGAGTTCTCACAACTCAACAGTTCTCGCACATGGAAATTCATGACAAAAAGTATATCAACTTTAGCAACACATTTTATGTAATACCAAACGATTAGATATCAGAAAGTAAATAAACAGAAAAGTTATAGATATATAAGTTATTAAATCAAAGCAGACGATAATAGTATAAAAAAAGTGAATAATCCCCCCCCCCCCGCCAATAGATATATAAAAATAATTTCAAAGAACTTATTTCATACATTTTTAATTCTGATTTATATTCAAATACAAATCAACACACTGCGCGTGCGTAGATTCTTGATTATATATAGCAAACCCCTCGCCCCTCTTCCGAGCTCAGGTGCCGGGTAAGGAGCCATAGTAGGCTGTCAAATATTGCAATTTTTTATTTATTTATTTTATTTTGTTTATTTATGTTCCCAATTACTTTTATCACAAGAACATTTGATAGGAAATAAGGAAATACAAGTAAATTTATAAGTAAAATAAATTTATAATTAAAATAAATCTATCTAAATAATTTTTTATGCAATCCTGAAGTTCTTATATCTATATATTACATTAACATACTCGAGTATTTAAGAACCAACCCTCTTAAGGGTTTTGTTTGACTTAGTTAATTTCTTGGTATTACTAGCAACAAAACACTTTAATAAAAATGTTTATTCTAAAGTAAAAATTTATAACATCTATTTCAAATCTATCGTTTTCCTATACACCTATTTAATCGAAAATATCTTTCAATTTACTCTCAACACAGTAACATTTAAAATCCATAAATTGTATAATTTGCATTATTTTATAAAAATGTGGAAAGTGTGCGTTCATTACTTCCAATTTATATACCGAATAAAAGAATCTGCTTTAGATCAAATTTGTCTCACATATCGACTATCTCAAATTATGCAACATTTCTGCAGATTTAATCTAATCCGGGGTTTTCCGTTCTTTGGTTCTTTCTTTCTCTTCTGAATTACTAAATCTTTTAAAATATTTAACTTAAAGAAAACACTGCCCTTAACTTTTAGAACTTTAATATTATGAGAAATGTGACATCAAGTTTAATCTCCCTGTGCTCTGTACCCATGTTGGATTACATATCTCTTGTGGTGCCAACCAGGCATGGTTTGCAGTTAATAAGATAAACTGGTCGGTCATTTGTAATAGGAGAAGTAGGTTTCAGAGCTGTAATCTTGTCTAATCCTCTTAATACCATATTTTGCTGAAAATGACTCTCTGTCGAGATATTTCTCCTTCTCCCCTTGCCAAACTTATCTGATTTTTCCAGAAGTTAGGAGATTCAATCCATCTTTGGTTTGTATATATCCCTAAAAGATTTATTTGTTTTGACTTCCCTTTGAAATTCATTGCACGGATCAAAAGGTATATATATATAGAAAGGATAAAACTTTGAGAAAACTTCTTCTCCTTTTCCTGTTTAGAAGGACTTAAAACAGCGTTTCTGAAACTGTGGGGCGTGATGACTCTACGAGGAGGGTGCAAGCATATTGAAAAGTCGAAAACAAAAGATTATTTAAGAAATTATTAAGGAAGTGAAGAAGACAAAGAAAATACATTCTGATATATTAAAAAAATAAAATACACATTTACACTGATATAATACACATATAAATGTATCAGTACTGCCCAATGCAATTTATAATTAATTTAGCAATAATAAGTTAAAAATAGTTACCATTGATCCCATGGTAAGTAAAATTATAAACAAAATAATTAAATTGTCATAGAAAAAATTATATACAAAAATTAATTCTTATGTTGATAATTTGTACGGTTTATAATTAATCCCTCTTAACTGCCGATTGAAATATACGGTATTCGATCCTCAATGCCACAGTTTTCCACGCAGATGCGCGTATGTGATGTATTCGGAGGGGGTGGGGTGAGAAAAGAAATAAATATGCATATGCTCTGAAATAATTAAATCCTTCACAAATACTGTCAAAGTCTTTTTATTGCATTCCAAAGCCTTCGGAATAATTTTATGAATAGCAACGCACAAAACAATAGTACTTCAGAAAGACGTATATATACGTCCAGAAATTAATGCTTTGGCTGAACGAGACGTTTATATACGCTGGTGGTACTTAGGAGGTAACTAACATTCATTGTAATTTATCTTCTTCTGTTAGAAAAGCAGAAAAATAAATATTGTCTAATACAGTTCTTCTCAAACTTTCATTACTTGCGACCCAATTTCCATTCATAATTTTCATCGCGCCCCCCTTCCGTACTATAACAATGTATTGAACTCAATAATAATGTATTTGACGTAAGGCTACAATATGATTTTAATTATAAATTGTTCTAATTATCATGATAATTATCAAATGCTTTACATAATTTTGTATATGACAAGCCCATGGGAGTCACTATTAATTATTAATATTGTTCTTAATTTAGTATTGATAAATTAATCATCAAATACGTTGTACAGTACTGATACATGTATAAGTATAAGTGTAAATGTGTATTTTACTTTTATTATGCATTTTGTACTTATGCATTTCGTTTTGTTTCTTTTCAGTAAATTTGTAATTTTTAAAATTTTACTTCCGACTTTTCGATATTCTCGCGCCTTGCATGTACAATTATCACGCCTTTTTAGGGGGGCGCTACCCACATTTTGAGAAACGCTGGTCTAATATGAATACTGCTGCAAGTCTTCATACCAAACGCCGACATATCTACATTAAAAAAATTACAAAGGATCGGTAAAAATTAATTGCAGCTCTTTAAAAACAGTATGGTTGTCGACGATCTTATATTTTAGTAAAATAATTGATGTTATACTCACTTTTTAAATGAGTAATATTAACTTTTCTGAACCCACAATTCTAATTTTGAAGGTCTAAAAATCTAAAAATAAGTTATAAGAACTAACTAATCTAATACTTTTAGTTAATGAAGTTTGTCAAAAACATCAAGCAATAGAAAAACTACACTGCTTTTAGTTTTGGTTAAAGTTTACAAACTGTTCGTAAAGGTTGATTTTTTTTCTAATTTTAGGTTTGTGATTTCTTACGTGAAAACATTTATTGAACGAAATTACTTGCAAAGTCCTTAAAAACAAAAGTAATGTTTCTCTTTGTTGAAACTTTTTTCGAAGAGGGATAATGGGAGAAAACTAGATAAAAGTTACAAACTTTTTACTGATTTTATTCTTTATATCTAATTTCTTTTATAAAAAGTGTTTTACGATTCGGACTTTTTTTATATGCTAGTGTTTTCATACATTTTGTATGCACATTTATGTTTATACCCAGCGCCACTATAACAATAGTTTATCATTATTTCAACGCATATACATAATTTATAGTTATATACAATTGTACTTCATCTTAAATTTATAAAATGTGTGAAATTTAAATTCGAAAATGTACATTTGCTTATTTTTTTTATAATAGGAAAAATGATGAATATTTTGTGGCTTTGAAAAAAATTTAATTGCATATGTTTAATGCAATAGTATTTTTATATCATTACGCATAATTAAGAATGACCTACATAATAAAAATTTTTAATTTGTAGCAGTTCTACAACAGTGAAATTTAGATTCTGATAAAAATATGTAAAATTTTAAAACTGCTGTTAACTTAATATTGTTTAAAATATGTCTCTTTCAAGATTGCGATATCAACATTAAAATCCATTGCAAGAAGAGAAAAAGAAGCTTTCTATGAAAAGTGGTACAGAAGGAAAAATATATTTTATAAATTTTTTGTACCTTAAATATCATGGATTGCCGCTGTAGTGAAAAAATCAACGAATTTCCCTTGCGTGTATTAATGCTCAGGCATATTATAACTTAGGTAATATTTTTTTTACAGTTTTTTTTCTCTTTTATTCAATTGAAAAGCTTCAAAAGATTTTCCTAGTTTCTGATGCAGTACGGGAATAAAAGTACTTAAATTGAAGCATTAAGGATAAGTAAAAAAAATTGAGTTGGAGCTGTCTTAAAAAATGTCAATCGTTAAAAACGACTTTCGCTCTCTCTGTGCAGTTAATCGTCTTAACATCTTTTCTTCTTGTAACCTTTAGCAATTGTTGTTGAAGCCTTAAAAGTTGTTTTCGGTTTGAAGAGGAGAAAAACGAAGAACGCTAAGTCAGAATTAAGTGTCCATCACAACACACAAAAGGCCTTTATATCCTTATTTCTTATATTTATTTATTTTTTTCAAGAAAAAGCAAATATTTTAACGTCGCGCAATAGTAGTAAACTGAGAGCTATAACGAAATAGCCAAACGACTCATATGATATCATCTGTTTGCGTTTAAAATTTACTTTACAGTCAGTCTTTTCTTTGATGTTTTGATAAACATACATGTAAATTAAAAATATTTCCTTTAAGGTTGATTTTACCTTTGTTTTAGACTAGCATTCGGTGTTTGTCTTAAGTGGAAACATATTTTTCCAATATTAATATCATATGCTCACTTTCTTAAATAGAGCATACATAAGTTATTTAATTTATTCATTCTACTAAAAGGATACACATTCCATGACTTAAAATGCCCCAATTTTAATTTATATCTCATTAAACCAATAGATTTTTAAATAAGTTGCGATTCTGAAAATCTTTTCCGATGAAAGAAATGCAATATTACTAAAACAAAAATTGGAAATACTCGCAGTCATCTTTCTAATATTTATTGTGCCAAATATCTAATACACAAATAATATATAGTGACTGCATTTTATAAGCATCCAAGGTGCCCTAAACTCAAAGTTCAAGCGGCCACAGGGGGAAATGGGGGATTTTGCCAGTTTTAGGAAAGATGAATAAAAAAAGTTTAAGTGACGATGAATATATATTTTTTTGAAAATATGTGGCAAATTGACATGTTACAACACATAATTAGGTACTGTGACCACACATTTCCCAATTGTAATTATTTTTTCACTGACGTAAACTTATATAGCATTGCTATACATCAGAGTCATAAATCTAGAAAAAAAAATTCCGGTTTATCTAAAACTAAGGATGTTTGTTTGTGTGTCGGAGTTTGAAAAAATAATATCAGCGAACTTTGACTATCCATCAAAAGAAAAATACGTGATACTTACATACTAACCTTGAAACAATTTACATACTTGTGATAGCGGTCAGTTCCTGCTCGACTCTAAACCCCCTTGTCTACCTGTAAACCCGGCTAGGTGTGTGGGAGAAACTGAATGATCAACAGACATGATTTCAATCTAATTAATTTATAGTTACCAAATATCAATCAGACACAATAACAATTTAATTAAGGTAGGCGATTAAATAGTAGAGCGCGGAGGTGAGATTCGATAGACCGGAGATATTACTACAGACCCTCAACTGAATACAAGACAGCTTAAATACGCTCAAATATATCTACGTCGCACACTAATAAGCCATATTCTACTTAATCAGGCTCACAATACCTGCACTTTTTATGCATCGGATCCTACACTGGAAACTTGCTGGTGATCTTTATCGGGCTTGATCAATGTCGTTGGATCTACGCTCTGTAATCTTTTTCCTGGACAATTCTCTTACTAATTCCACTAACTTTCAATCTTCAACTAACAAACTAACTCACAGACTTCATGCTAGCTTCTACTTGCCAACTCACAAACTCGCGAAAACATAATTTATATAATATACTTCATTTACTTAATCACGCTTTCTCGGTCGGCGATGGTTGGTTGAATTAATTATTTTCCCCAGAATATTCCTCAAGGTATTAGTATAGGATAGAACCATCACATACTAACCTAGGTAAGTTGTTTCAAATATGGACACTCATTTCATTCGATTTTCAAAATAGTACAGCATTTTCAGTTTTTCTATCCATAGCAATTATTGCCAATTTTTTAGTTCCCTAAGATATCATCCCAAACCCTCGGCCACCCAAGAAATAATTGATTATTGCCATTTTATTTACTGTGGGGTATTTCTCTCGGAATTGTGTGGCTTTCTCTGGAAATTACTTTTTTTTCCAATCGTCCATCTGGTACAGTGGTTAGCGACGCTGACTATACAGGGTGTCCCAAAACGACCACATAAACTCTGCACAGCTAAATTCCTCGTTGGGAGAACATAAAAACTGCCCAAAGAAGCGTTCCTGTACGATCCATAGTTTACGAGAAAAATACGAAAAACAAAGTATGACGTCACTTCCGGAGCAAGAAAAAACACTTTATTGAACATATCAACAGCAGTTTATGCACAATTTAAGGCAGATGTTCAAAATGTCCACCGTACATGTCGAGGCAGGCTTGAGCACGCCGTGTGTGGAATGGCTGTCATCACACGTCGAAGCATCGTGGGGTCCACCGAAGTACAAGCAGCAAGCAGACGAGCACTTAAGTCCATTTGTGTTGTCACTACGTGTCGATACACCAGTTCCTTGAGATGGCATGTCGCAGTAGTCACGAACGGAATACATAACCACAATACAAAGACTACCGGTAGCTGCAAGATGCAGCCTTTTAAATACCAGTTCAACGGCGGCTTAATGTCATTCCACGGCGCGCGCATGCATGACGCGACATGCGCGACGAACGTTAAAAGCATTATCGTCTGGAAAGATATGCGAATACTGTTGTTGATATGTACAATTAAACGTTTTTCTTGCACCGGAAGTGACGTCATACTTTGTTTTTCGTATTTTTCTCGTAAACTATGGATCATACAGGAATGTTTCTTTGGGCAGTTTTTATGTACTCCCAACGAGGAATCTAGCTGTGCAGAGTTTATGCGGTCATTTTGAGACACCCTGTATACTGTGGTGTAGGGCTTGGGTGTTTGTAAATGTATAGTGCTTTTGAGGCATGAGGGTACTCTAAATAGCCGTCGAGTCGCAAGTCCTCTTGTGAAGTTGGTGGAAGGGGAAGAGAGGTAGGGAGAGCCTGATCCCCCTGGGTGTTATACCTCGAAATTGGGGTAGAAACGAGCTATATAAATCGTACTGTTACCTGCATGGTGTTCAATGCTACAGTTAAATACAGGCGTACATCTAGTGCCATGGCATGATGAATTCCATGGTCTTGGCTCTGACACTGTCGAGATCAGGTGGTATAAGAAACAACAACAAATTTATGTTTCATGTTTAAACAATTCATATTTATTTTTTGGGTTAACTGTATTCTGAAAGCATGCTTATAAATGCAATTAAAATAGAAGCATTAAATCAAAACAATCTAAAATATAAGCAATCAACATCCCACCCTCAGTGGATCAAAATGAAGTTAACAAACGTTGACCGATCCGCAGTGATAAATAGGTTGCTTTAAGGTATCTGCCTACCCTCTGAACCATGATTTTGAAATAATCGTATTAATGATTAGTTCTTTTTTTTTTAAATTTGTTTTTGTCACCTGCAGGAGGAGATAATACAAAATTCTTTTAAGAAAATTAAAAGAGTAAAATAATATTTAAATGAAATTCGTTGGCATAAAACGGAGAAAATGACCTTTTTTCAAAACATTCTCCTTTTATGAAAAACGCTTCTATAATGTTCATTGTTTGCTTATGTGCGATAAATGTTCTCTACAGAACTAGAATTAGAATTCTTTTGAAAAACTCAGATTAACTTTCAAGAGAAATAAAAACCGGTGTTTTTGTTTAAATATCTCTACTCTGATATACAAAAATATGAACAGATCCATTTCTAAATTATATATTTCAAAAATTAATAAAATTTATTATAATAATTTGTCTGTATATATCACAGAATCTTATGTAGTTGTTTTTGCTAATGCCACCTAACTGGCGGTGTCAGGGAGAGGCCCAGAAAACCCATCATGGTAAAGGACTAGATTGTATGCCTGTCGTTATCTGTAGCTTTGAGCAACTAGCAGATGACAGTGTAGCTTGGCTCGTTTCCACCCCGATTCTGAGAGAGAACACCCAGAGGGGAGGTCAGGGTCCTCCACTCTCTTACCCTTTCACCAAACCTCTCACGATAGTACTTGCGGTTCGACGGCTATTTAGAGTAGTACCCCCATGCCGCAAAAGCCCTATATATTTACAAACATCCGTGCCTTTCCTGGGACTCGAACCCATGCTCTACGGCACAGCAGTAAGTATTGCTAGCCACTATACCGGATGGGTGGCAAAGAATTCTATACAGAGCAATAACTAGAAGTTTCTTATAAAATTATTTTACATGTATAACACTCATTTATATAAACCAGCTGGGTTGCGTGGATGATTTGTTACTGGCCTCCTGCTCCAAATGTTACGGGTTTGACCCCTAC
>BMAO01036414.1:0-57653 GCA_019973975.1 Trichonephila clavata | reverse complement strand
TAATAATATATAGTGTTTTTGAATTTAAAATTTGTTTTATGGTTTATGAAATACATTAAAAGAGGAACTTCTATTTAACGAATTTTTAACGTAATGAATTTTTTTACGGGATTTAGCGATTTCGTTAAGTATAGAGATCCTGTATTAGTATAACATATAAACCTTCATTTTTTTGTTTTATCCGATGCAATTTCTTGCATTGAAATTGATGCACTATTATAGGTTTAAGGTATCCGACTAATTGAAAAAACTTTTTTTTTTAAAAAAAAATGAGTATATGGGGATTTTTTTGTTGTTTTTAGATTTGTTTAGACAGTTTAAGAAAAATATGCTAAAATGAAGAAGAAAAAAAGAAATTATTATTACTAAAAAAAAATGGGAGGGAGGGAGGGAGGGAATATTAACGTCGCACTGTTTCAGCTACACGAGGGCTTTTGGAAAAGTACCTCGTAATTTTGAACCATGGTCACGAGACGAGGACGACACCTAAACTGGCAGCTCCCCCCCCTCTCCTAACTTTCACACCACACCAACGGGATTACTAAAATGGAAAAAAGTTGGTAAAAACTTTAAAAAAATAACATAAACGAGGCCCATTCTGTACCAAAAGTGTATGAACAAATTTTCAGTTTTTCAATTTGGATGTGTTTCAATGTTATTCATTTTTGAAATGACCTTCAGGATAAGAGATATTTTAATTTTTACAAAAACTAGAGCACTTTATCTTAGTTATATGAAATTGCTTAAAATAACCATGATTATATTCACATAAGGTACGTAAATTTTGTAATAAAGCAGTAATTAATAAATGTGAAAGTTAAAACACTTCTACTGTTATATAAAACATATACAAAAAAAATTTCAGTTAATTATTTTGAAAACTTTTTGAGCAATCGCTGTCCCCGTTTGAGCATTTTCGAAGCAACACATTTCGAGAAAAACGCGTTTTAAAGTATGACACAACTAGCTTATAGTAACGATAACTGCTTCTACTGAAACATTTGTAGCTTTTGTTCTAGTGAATGGAAAATAATAAACTTGGTATTTTTATAAAGCTAATAAAATGGCTTACAAAATGAAATGATAAAAAAAATTGTCAATTTTTGGCAAAATTCACTATTTTAGGATAGTAGGATACCTTAAAGAAAAAATTAAAAAATAGAGCTTTTTTCCTGTTAGAATTAGCATCATATTCCCTAATTAGAAACAGCAGGAAGACATAACCCTGAACAAATGAATCAATATAATATTTTCATACCACACCTCAATAATTTAAAATTAGTTCTGATGGCCGCATTTTTTGAATTAATACGGTGAGATACACTCTGCATCCATTGGTTGGTGATCCCTATCAATATGCCTTACTTTGTTTTCTACAAATATTTGTTCTTCGGCGTTAGTTGCCGCGGTGGCCAAGTGGTCAGGCATCGGATCAAGGCCAGCATGAGTTCGATCCTAGTACCACTAAAGACCGCCGTGTAGGGAAGCGATGCACGTTAAATCTGTCGAGAGCTCAAACGTCCTCCGTTGGTGAGGTGTGGTAGTTAGGAGAGAGGGGTGCCAGCTCAGGTGTCTCCGCGTCACTTGACCATGGTTCAAAATTACGCGGACCGTCGCCAAAAGCCCTCGTGTTGCTAATCAGTGCGATGTTAATATTCTCTCACTCTCGGCGTTTAGTTTTATTTTAAATCTCTTCAAAACTAAAAGAGCATTTATTTATTTATCCGAATGGAGCCCCGGTAGCCAAGTGGTCAGGTTCCCGAGCTCATCGACGGTGGTGTTAAGTCACTGGCTCGAATCCTGGTATCACTGGATCTTTCTCTACAGAGGCTGATACCCTTTATAAATATATGTTGCGTTTCAAAGTTAGGGGTGCCAACTCAAGTATTGCGTTCTCTTCTTTCGAACGAGGTTCTAAATTTCCAGGTCATCGCCAAGAGCCATTCTGTTTCAGCAGAGTTCCAAGTTAATAGAAAACAAGAAATCTAAAAAAAATGTTAAGTCAATTCCTACCTAGGTCAACAAAGAGACATTTTATTTTAGTTACTTTTTATTAAATAATTACAATTAATATGAATATGTATATACACACAAATGACAGAATCACAATATTATATAAGTAACAAAATAGAAAGTGATTTTCCTTGCAATTTTCCTTTTTATATATATGATGTTGGACTATTAATTTTGTTTGTGTTTTACTATATATTCATTTATAAATTGAATTATTCTAATAAAACGTTACAGTAAAAAAGAAATAACGTTCTCAAAAATTATGCCATTTCAGGAGGGATTCGAGCCCACGACCTTTTAATTAGAAGTCCATTGCTACAGGGACACAACGAACAATTTTTCTTTCTTTTTGGTTGTTGGACACTTATTTTTGTTTGTTATTATTTATTCACTTTTTAATTTAATTAAAAAATTAATATTTGGAAAAAAAAAGCAGTATTAATATAACAAGTGTCATCTATTACTAGTTTTAAAAAATGTATTTGAACTTATGAATGGATGAAAAGAAAGTATTTTATTAACGATTGAAAATTTGAGTATTACTAACGAAAACAAGATATATATATATATTGAAAAATCAAATCGTTTATCTGGAAAAGAAACTCGAATATTTTGCCTTTTCTAAAAACTTTTTATTATTCTTATTTACTGTACACGCAGAAAAAGTGGATAGTTTGATTCAGCTTTTAATAATCTTTTTATAATTTTTAAAAACCAAATAAAATAATAATCAATTAGAATAAATTAGCATCTCTTAGTAGTGAAAATATTTAGAATTATTGAAATAAACTTAAAGGAATCATTTATCGAACACTTTCTTCGTGTGTTTAGTTGAAAGCAGTATTCGTATTGCAATGAATATACGTAAGTGTTTGAAAAATTTTTCAACTATGAATTACTTCTAATTTTATGTAAATGATTATATGATATAAATGTTATTTTCGTACTGTTTTCAAAAGTTGTAGTTTTAATTCATTGTATTTCAATGAATGATTATTAATTATTAAAATAATAGTAGCAATTATTGTTTTTAACAACTACAAATTTGTGCTGTTATTGACTATGTCCATTATTGTCAATCTAAGTCATATTTCTTGGTTAGACTTTATGTAAGAGAATATTAATTTAAATTTTATGAGATACCTTTATTTTACTTTTCCTTATTTATTAGAGCAAGGATTCCTGTGATGACACTTCGTATTGGACTGCTTATTATTTTTGAAACAAGCCCACTTTTTACCATTACACGTTTTTTTTTTTTACACGAGCACTTTTCAAATTATTGTCCTGTATCGCAACTTAGAGCTGTTGCTACAGATCGAAGCGTGGTGTCAATATTTGGAACTTCCTCAATAGAAATTAATTCTCGCTGACATATACTGAACTGATATCTAGAGTACAATTGTTTCATTCGGCCATCTCTAGTTCCTAATCGGAAAAATCCTTCCTAAAGCAGTTAGAACCGGTTCAAAGAACTTTCGAGTGCCGTATTTCATACTTTAACGATCAAGTAATCGTTATTTTATAGAATACCTGGTTAAATCGTAGAATTCAATAATTTTATATACTTTAACCGACTTGTCTAGTTATTTCATGAAATACGTAGTTATTCTATGAAATACCGGATTTCACACTTTGAGGGTAACATATATATTTTTCGCTCATTTCCTAAAAGTAGATGGATCTGTATAATTTAGAATAATGAAAACGTGTGTGTGTGTGTGTGTGTGTGTGTGTGTGTGTGTGTGTGTGTGTGTGTGTGTGTGTGTGTGTGGTGTGTGTGTGTGTGTGTGTGTGTGTGTGTGTGTGTGTGTGTGTGTGTGTGTGTGCTCTTCTCTCTCTTTTACTCACTCATTCCGTTATTTACCTTACTTATTTTTAATCATTTATTCTCTATTTTAGTATACATGTTACTGGCAAAGTATGAAATGCCGGCATTCTATACAATGCCGGACGCTTTTAGGCAAAGTATGAAATATGAGATTGATTACATACTTTGCATAGGCATTGTATAGAGAATGCCTACAGCTATTTAGGCAAAGTATGAAAAAAGGTCATGATAAGGATATTATATCAATGACTTACATTCCTAAAAGTACAAATGTTATTCTGATAAAATAATGAGACTTCCATTAAAAAAATTATTGTTAAATTGTGATTTCGCATATACTTGGTATTAAAATTTCTTCAGAAGTTCCAAGTTGATAGAAACCATCCTATTTCTCACTCATTACAAGTGCCAATATATTGGCATTCGGAAAAAAAATCAATGTTTTGTATTACAATACCTTTTTTTTAAAAATAACTTTCTGTTTTTTCTGGCAAATTTCACGTAGGGGGATGTACAGTTCAATATCATAACGTGTAACATTTATGTATTTGGTTGAAAGTTCTTTCAGAATTCTATCATATCCCCAGAATCACATGAAATTAATTTTGCTCTTGGCAAATTAAATTCCTAGAACAAGTTCACATCGTCAAACTGGGTGTCAAAATTACCGGAGGCAATTGGTATCGCTTATATGATGCCGCACTAAAAAAGGATATCAGCCCCTGGAGAATGTACTAGATCTGAAAATGGTAAAAATATGAGTCTGCAGCCCCATTGGGGGAAAAAAAGAATCCGTGACGTAATACTGTATAGCAGTTCTCTTCCGGACCAGTCAACGTTTGATAATTTTACGGCGGCCCACTGAGGGTGGGACGTTGATTATTTATATTTTAAATTGTTTTGATTTTATAATTTAATTGTATTTAAATATGCCTTCAGAGTAAAATTCAGTTGCACCAAAAAATAATTATAAAATGATTTCACATAAAATATAAAGTGATATCCATGGAAAGTCGCACAAACACGAGAAAAATACACCCCAGTAAATATAATGGAAATAATTTAATGCTCCTTGAGTGACCTGATACACTTTGATCCACGGAACAAGGGTTGGGGACCACTGTTTTATGGTGCTGACGCTTTCTTTGACAGCTTAAATGAGTTTACTTTTATTTTCCGCAAACATCACATCATAGCTATTCAGCAACCAATAGTCCCTGGGTTTCTTCTTAGTAGTCATTTTAGCATTTTTTATATCAGTTATTAACTTCTAGTAAGTAATTTCAGTTAAGAAAAAACCTTTTTTTTCGAGCATGAACTCGAATTTTAGGCAACTAACCGTTGAATAGTTATTTCATGTCTATGGACCATGGGTCGGCAACCTTTTAGCTGTTTCGTGTCAAACCAATCTACCAATATGATTCAGCGAACCACACAGAAGAGCATTTAAAACAATTCAAAAATTTACAAATTTGCTGAGTAGTGCAAAGTGCCACTGAAAATTGTTCCGCGTGCCACATGTGGCTCGTGTGACATAGGTTGCCGTCCCCTGCTTTAGACCATGTCTCATTCTCCAACACTATAGCTTGCTTTTTTATTTTCAGGTAGCACAGGAAAAAACCAATTTTTATGTTGAATAAGTTTAAATAAAATTGAGTATTTTGACATTTCCGAGCAAACAGCAATGTACAACTAACATATTCTGAGCCTGAGACACGCGTTAAAAGTTTTATATCTTGCCAATTGACAATATTCGAAATGAATCTGAGATGTATTTCATACTTTGCCGGTTTCTCATTAGTCATTCTATAGAATGCCTAGGCAATGTGTGAAATAGGAATCATTTCATACATTGCCGGCTAGATTTAGGCATTGTATAGAATGCCTAGGCATTCTAATGAATGACGGATTTCATACTTTGCCGGTATCATACATATATACATTTGGAAGAACTTTTCTCTTCTCCCTTTAAAAAAGAAAGAATCTTTCAAAATAAGATAAAAAGTTTTGAAAAAAAAAGAATTCGAAAAAAACTCTGTCTGATGAGTTAAGGGGCTATGAATAATCCTTAGAATTTTTTTATAATTTACATGGTGAGTTTTTGAAATATTGTAAACAAGTGTGCGTGCGTGTAAAAGAAAATTTAGAAAAATACTCATAGATTATGAAATCAAAACTTTCCCTTCCCCTTTGCTATTTTTATCATAAATCGGTAGGGAAAATATCCAATATGAAAAATATAGTTTTGTAGCAATACTTTTGATGCAGCTCAATTGGAATGGAAAACTTTGCAAATCTTCCTTTTTCTATAAATAAAAATGTGCACATTTGCTTAAAAGATATACAAATTAAAGAGAACATAACGGTTGCATGCTCACAGTTTCACCGTACTTGACAAAATATTAGTTCCCCTCGATTGTAATTTATCTCAGAAGACCCTTTGTTTCAATGATACCGAGATTCAAGAACTGAGGTGCATGTTTGTTGTGCCTGTGCATATAGATGTGGCATGCGTGTAAATCCATATTATATTCATTTTTTCAGTAAAAATAACGGTTTCCTTTTTTTACCCTTAGAGTATTGATCATAACTGTACACTTTTCAATTAAATTTTATAAATCAAAATGAATACAGTACTCGAAATGTTACAATGTGCAGTACATTTTATTGGCTTTTCGCAATGATGCCATTCACTACTTACTTATGCTATACCGTATCAATGTTAGTTTAAAAAAAAAGGAATTATACATGCAATTACACGGCAAAACTTTTAGAAGGACAGTAAAAAAATTGAGAAAGAATCAAAACAATAATTTTAGATCGCCTAATATTGGAATTACAATTGCGTTGTACATAAACAATATTACTGCAAATATAATAGGCCGCATTGCATAAGTGCCGGGTTATAAAAGAGTTAACAACGGTTGTGTAAAATAATTTTCATTGTTTCTCAGTATTACTTCGATGAATAAATAATAATGTATTGCCACTTAAATCCATGCTTGTGATTATTCCTTTTTTCAGTTTAACCTAAGTTTTTTTAGGGAAGGTGTTTCTTATTATCTGGGAAAAATAACTTATGCACATTAATATTTGCTAAACAACTCTATTCAATATAAAAATTCCTTTATATTTTTTAAAAAAATGAAAATCATTGCATATATTTTTGAAGTAAATGTCAGATCCGTATTTCCAGACCAAATATAATTTAAAAATAAACAATGATAATTCGTAGTAAAACTATTAATAATTTAACTGTATTTTTAAATCACTAAATAAATTCAACTTACTGTCAACTGTGGATAGCGAAAGCAAAGATATGAAGGAGTAACTGAATAAAAAGAGGATAAACAAAGATTTAAGAAAACAAGATCTTTAGAATAAACATTGAACAATAATTTATGAATGATACCTTTTCAAAATATTTAATTCTAAGAGTGTTATAACAATAATATGTACACCCCCTCCCCCGTCTAAACAGTTTTAAATTATTTCTTAAATTAAAATAAAACTTCTGGAGCATCAAACAGTTATATTCAAGTTTTTCACGTGCCTTTGAGGATATCGTAAAAACTCACCATAACTTTTCCGACACGTTTCCCGAAATATATTGTCAAAGATACAATATCAGCTTCCGAGTGTATAGATGGCGCTGCAAGCCAAGCATCATCTGTCTACTTTGAGACGTACTCCAGCCAATAATCACTTCTAGCCACCCATCTGGCCAATCTCACCGAATACTTCCCTTGTAGGCGTGTACGGTGCAACTTTCGCCCCGCCTCTGAAAGTTTGACCGACAGTGCGTCAGCCAGTGAGAAGACTCGTTACATCCTCGGTAGCGTTGTGGGGAGACAAAATCTTTGCCACTTGTATGAGAGAGAGGCAAATACAGCCGCGTTGCTTGTGTCACACGTACGCCGTTGAAGAACCTCCTGTCATCGAAACCAAAACAAAGCCTACAAAACAAACTTTTGTTGCAAAACACGCCATTTTTGAACTAGTCATGATCGTTTAATGCACTAAAAGATATTAAAAATTATTTTTTTTAAAAAAAAAATGGCGGATTTAACAAAAATGACTCTAAGCAGCAACGACAGAGTGAAAAGACCCATGAACGCTTTCATGGTATGGTCCCGGGGACAACGCAAGAAGATGGCACTGGACAATCCAAAAATGCACAATTCCGAAATCAGCAAGCGATTGGGCGCGGAATGGAAACAGCTGACAGAACTGGAAAAAAGACCCTTCATCGACGAAGCCAAACGACTGAGGGCACTCCACATGAAAGAACATCCCGACTACAAGTATAGGCCGAGGCGGAAGCCCAAAACATCGTCTGCCAAAAAAGAAGTAAATCTCTACTTCACCCCTCCTTTGGACCACTTGAGGTATTCGTTCGAAAGCGAAAAAGCGGCAACGGCAAGGACTTATCCATTATCTATACCACCCCCAAATCCGTTCTACGCCCCCACACTTGGGGATCATTTGAAAAAGAACGATTTCCCAACAGGTTGCAGTTCTTTCCTGTCGTCGAGTCCTTCTCTACATTCGTCTTCAGCAGCTGCGAGCAACTTCCTGTCATACACCAGGACATTTGGCAATCCCTACGGATTTTGCGCGTACCCCCCAACCTATTTGCCAGCGTCCCACCAGGACTTGAGAAACAGCTTGAGCGGTTTTAGTTACTACCTTCTCAAACCGGAAGATAGGGGGTATCATTCTTCACCTCCAACGCTATCTCCACAGTCACTATTGTAGAGAAAGCAAAAAAAGACGTTTTAACAGGTGAGAGAATCACTTTATAAATGAATCTTTTTTAAAACTGTATTGTTTTGATTGTCAGTCCTTTAGGACTTGACAAATTTGGCACAGACTGGTCTTAAAAAAAAATTATTAGATATATTCCTGTACATTTTTATTGATTTTATTTGAAATGTCATACGTTTTTTTAATTTTCTTTGAAAATATGAATTTTTTAAGCGATGGTATTCGAGCATTGCTCAGTCAAAGTTGTATTAGAATTATATTATGTAGAATGCGAAGTTAGAATAATATAATGTGCTCTAGAATAAGTTAGTATAAAGTATAGTATTGAGTAAAAGAGTAAAAATGTTGAACATTTATTAAATTTGGGTAATTTATTAAGAAAAAGTCTTTTTCTATTTTTGCACTGCTTAAAAACCTTACAAATCTGATACGTCAACATTAAAATTGATTTCTTTAGCATTTTTTTTACTGTAAACTTATCGTACATTGTAGTTAATTTTGTTGGTAAAAGTATTTAGTGCTCTTATGGTAAATTGGATACTAATTTATGTATCTATTAAATCTCAAACTAATACATAATGCATTTCAAAGAACAATTTAACAACAGATTCAAAAGGAATCTTACTGTAAATTATTCGACGTCCGTGCTTTTGAAAGATTGAGCAACTGCCGAATACCATTTTGTGAACTGTCCTTTCTTCGCGTATTTTTCGAATTGTTCATAAAATATATAAATTGTGTGCAATGAAATATAAATGTTGATTGTCCCAACTGGTTGTTCCAATATTTGAAAGTAAAAATAATACAGTATGCATTCTATTCTTTGGTGTTTTGATAAAGTAACTTAAATCTAAAATAACGTTTTACGCGCTTAATATTTTAAAATGTGAATTGTGAAGTCTTGATCAAAATAAATCAGTATAATAACATAAAAATATAATATATTTTGAGTGATAAACTATAGTTTAAGCGTATTTATTAAAACTACTTAGAAAATTAAATTGAAAAATAGTATTTATACTTTATGTGTGCAGATTTTCAATGTATTATTTTTTAAGCAATGCCCTCATGATTTACTGTAAAATTATTTGTATTTATAAAAATTTTAATCAAAAAAAAGGAAGAATGCTAATGATATAACTAATATAAAAAGCAATAGAAATTCAATAAATATAACAGATTATTATTTTTAAACTCTACTAATGCTGTGCATACAAAAATGGTTTATTTCAAGAAATTTTATTTTATTAAAATCATTCGATGTTTTTAATACTTTTACAATAGTTTTTCATCATTTAATTCAATGTTGTTTAAACTTATTTATTATTGTTAGTAATTAAAATTGATGTTCTTAAAATAAATTATTTATTCCTGTACTTAACGAACAGTTGTTGGACAAACGAAACGACGCATTACATTTCTCTAGATATTCATCGTTTTTATCAGGGCATTGCATATCAAATACAAAATAAAATTTACGTAGTTTATATAAAAATTATTTTATATATTTTACTTATACTATCAGATAAAAATAAAATGTGCTTTTTAGAGATGAAATCAATTTTCTCAAATTGAAAATTTCTCCTATAAAAAGTAATGCTGTATTTGATTTGATATAATTAGTTATTAAATGAATGTTAAGATGCTCAGTAATAATTTACATAAAATAATTAAATGTCAACATTTACATCAATCATTTTCTGAGTTATGTTAAGAATTTCTTTTAATTATAATTTGCTGTGTAAATATGTAAATGAAAACTGAATCAGTGTGATTATCTGCTACATAAATTTAGAATATTTATATAAAATGTTTCTATATTACTTTTATTAATTTTATTTGATCAAAAAAAGAAAATCAAAATTCGTCATTTATTGCACACACAATGCATATAATTATTCTCATTTATGTATTTTTCTCACTATTTTCCAAAATATACGTATAGATTTCAAGTGTGTGTGAATGTGATTTTACTATTTAATACGTATTTTGTTCCTTATTTATATATGATGTTCTTTATTTTTAGATTTTTTTTCTTTTCATCTCCATTAAAAATGCATTTTTCTTTACGACGAAAAATGCTACTTTTTACTTGTATATATGTATATTACATTAGCTATTTTATATATGTATTTGTCAACATGTTATTTATTTAAATGTCTCATTTGTTCCTAGAATTTTATTATTTTTGACGTAAAGCACTTCTACGAGCAAGAAAGAATGAAAAAAAAATATAATGCTCATCCTAGATTACAAATTATAAACAGAAATCGAGATTCGATTTTAGAATTAATTTTTTTCCAGCGAACAATTATTTCTGAAAGAATAATATATTCAATGGGTATTTCAAATGTGTTATTAAAATGGTTTTTTAATATTCTTCTAACTCTACTTCATCCTCTTTTAATACAAGTTACAAAAAAGTTGACGGAAGAAAATATATCAATTAGAAATAAGCCATTTTTTACGGTTCATTAAAAATTTTCAACCAGATTTTTTTACTTTGATGTTTTTTGAATAATCTAAAAATCTATAGTTATAATATAAATAATTCATAAAATAGTATGTTAACTAAGCTGAATGCTCTTATTACTAAAAATTTTACAGAAATAAATCTAATCTGAACCGCTTTCAGAAATATGAATTCGAAGTCCGTAAGAAAAAAATATGGCTATCAAATAAAAGTCCCTATTCAATTCATATAATAAATAGCTTTAACAAATACTTGAAAATTAATTATCTTTCGACTCTGTGAAAATACAAATTGTATAATGAGCTTCAATTGTGTCAAGTGAAACATAAATTTAACCTCAATCTCTCATAAATTCCAGGCTTGCTAAACGAATCAATTGATTCTAAAATTTTAAGAAATTGTTTTCGCTGTCAGATATATATTTTTAAATATTGCATAAAAATAATGTTTGTAATTAAATTATTTTATCTGCAGATGATATTCTATAGATACATTAATGGTCTATAGAATCAAAATATTATTTTAAAAAATACACACAGATAAGTAATGTAAAATAAATTTACTTTGCTTTGATAAATTTTTATAAATGATAATTTCATATTAATTGAGGATTCGGGATAACTGTAGTTCTCTACAATAAATTTCATTAAATAAACTGCTAGTCACTTTACGATCTCTATATACTTACGGATAATTTAGTAGCCAATAATTATTTATGAACTCTTTTTAGTGTCGCTATATAAAAATGTCTTTCATAAATTGTTCAGCTTATTTTTTCGTATGAGTAAAGGAATTTTCAAAACAGAAAAAAATAATATTCCTTAATATTCAAATGAGCTATTTTAAATTATTTCACAAATTTGCCTCTTTTTATCAATTCTAAGCGCTAAAAGAGATAATAAAAATTATGAGCTAAGTTATGTGTAAATTACCATCTTTTTTTTTGTAAAAGGGAAAATTTTTAACTGCATTAGTTATATTAAGGCAATGGACGGTTGATTATGTTCAAAATAGAATTAACAACCATTGGCCGTTAAAACTGTTGAAAAAAAGTTTTAATTTTTCGATACATTTAACAAACGAATATTCATTTTCATTGGTGGCTTAAAAAATTTAAAACCCCTACTTTTTATTTATTATTTAATATATGTACGGGAATCAATAATTCATTAGATTGGGGGGGGGGACATATACAAAAACTGATACTAGAATCGTATTGATTTTATTTTGTTTCTTAAAATGGTGTATCACAAAAAAAAAACTTTTAATACTTTTATAGTTTTGAAAAAATAATTCTAAAAAATTACAGAGTAAAAATAAGGAAATAGGCAATAAAAATTAGTTGTGTCACGAGAATTTATTTTAAATTTTTAGCTTGCGGCTTTAAAAAACATAGAATAGAGATAAATCATTATAGGTATACTTACAAAATGGCTTATTTCTGATATGTTTTGCGCCTTCCGATACCTTTTCTTTCTAAATTTCACAGAACAAGGCTCCAATCGAAAACCCAATCTTAAATTCTAGTAATTTTTAGTCTTTTCGGTTTATTGTAGATAATACGCAGTGAAAGTTAAATACACTTTATATATCACGTTAAAATAAACTCTATTTAGGCTTATCGTTTAAAACTGAATTGGAAACTTTAATAAACTGATAAACACACTGATTTTGCAAACTTTTTAATTCTACTTAAGACTTTTTTAAATATCTTTATTTTAAATAAGCTGATTTAGTTAAGTAAAATATGTATATATTAATCACTTAACTTATTAATAAATAATCTTTAACTGACACATAACGTATAACTGATTTTCAAAATCAATATTCTTTTATCCGCTGAACAAAACTATATCTTTGATCAACATGTGGACTTAAAATATGAACAAATTATCCAAATGAATGCGATAAAATTATTTTAAGTCAACGACGTGAATTTTAATATGTTCGTTCTTTCGAAACATGATTGTGTAGCTAGCTGAAACATGTGATGTAACTTTATTTAGTTCCTTTTTATAAACATCTAAGTTCTGTCAAGATATATTTCGTTCCTAAAAATTTTATCGTAATATCAATGCTATCATTGAGCCTGTGTTAAACTGCTATTGATTAATGCTTGTCTTGTGTTATTATTTAGAGTTTAAATGGAAAAGAAAGCATTTGGTTGTCTTTGGGGGAAAAAAGTGAAAATATATCCACTTTCGAGAGTTGTGAAAATAAAAAAATAATAAAACTATAGAATACGTATTGATATAAAAGTGGGGAAAAGAGAATTTGAATTAATTCATAGAAAAAAACTTTTTAAAATCTTCAAATCGCTGGGAGATGTGTTAGTTGATAATTTTTTTGGTATTTTAAGTTTTTTACGATGATTTAACAATTTACACAATAATTGTGTTTCACAAATATCAAATTTTATGTTACATTCTTTAAGTGATAACATTAAAGATTCGCAAAAAGTTTGTCTGAAGTGTATATAATGTAGGCATATAGCTAGCAGAAAATGTCATATTTTGAAAAAGATTAATTTCATTGTAAGGTTTCTGATTACAGACGCGCAGTAGAAAAGTTCAATATTATATATAGAAAATATTCCATTGAGATAAGATAATTTAATATACAGCAAAAGTTTTAAAAATCAGTCCCATAGTAGTTTTGTATGCAATTTAATCTAATTGATGACTGAAAATTCATTTAGCTTAATCTAAAGATGTTTATATTGACACTAAAGGGACTCTCTCTATCATATCTGTTTTTGAAATTTACCATGGGTTTGCAATTCCATTAGCACAAATCTCATCTAAATATTTATATTATTATCTTACATATATAAGAGTCCATTATTATACTATTGAAAAGGGATTCGTTATCCCACAATGTTTATGGTTAATTTTCCCTATTAGTATTATAAAACATGTAAGTATCATTAATGTTTACGGCTCCGGGAAAGTTTTGTGGGTATCATAAAATTTCAAAATTATGTAAAACCATTTTTCAAAACTATGTCGCTATTCCTTTATATGTAAAAATTTATAAAAAAAGCTTCAAAATGCATAATTTATTTTGCCAAGTGAAAAAAAAAAATTTTAGTACATTGCAGCAATGTAAAAAAATTCCATACCAATTTGTCTAAACAACAACAAAATCAATCAATAATTAACCTAGTTCATTCATTTTGGATTCAAATAGATTTAAATCACATTTAATTATATTTATTTAAACGAGGGTGTGTGAGCGGGGTGGGGTCAAAAATCCATTTCTAAAAGGCGCTTAAAGAAGTCTAATCAGAATTCAATACTTTTACACATTTAAGGTTGTAAAATAAAATAAACCATACAGTTTGCCTGGAAAAATAAATACAATTTTCTATTTAAAAAAACTATTGTCGATTTCTCTAAACATTACATTTCTAACTAAATTTTCGATTTAAGACGGAACAAAACAGCATTTTGGCACGCCCTTTCTGAATACTAACCTTGATGAGTACATTTCATAAGGTTCTAACTGGCATTCTGTTATCAATTAAACAAACTATCGGGTTTATTTTTTAAAATTTTAATATTTTATTTATTTATTTAGGTTAGTAAATTGCAGCCCCAATGCAATAAATTAATTACTTCCATTATGGAATATTACTGAATATAACAGTAAGCTTAGACACTCAAAACTAAATGCACATTTCTACCGATTCAAGAGCTATACCACTAATGACCACAAAATGTAAACAAATAAAAATAGTAATAAATAAAAAGAAAAAAACACTACTTATGACTGATTTTACGTACATTGCTGAATTTAATTTGCAAAACTTCGCTCGAAACAATTTTAGCCACCGAAAGTCAAAACTTACCCTATAAAGTAGTTATATTGCACCTTAATTGCATTTTACGCATCAAAAAATATGCTGTATCCTATTGCAAATTTCTTTTTCCTTTTTTTAAGAAATAAAATCACACAAAGAAGTATAAATACAATATTTTACTTCAGCCATAACTTTATATAAATGCACGTGAGAAAAAAAAAGTTGAGGGAAAAAATACTGATAACAAACTAGTTTCACGTCTTACTTAACAATGAACCATAAAATAGGTGTAATAAGAGATCAACGAAATGAAACGACGAAGGTTTTATGTTTGTTGGAAAGAAAAAAAAGCTGAAAATGGCGAAAATTAGCCGTTTTTGCATGGAGTTGTTTAAATTGATGGTAAACGTTTTAGTTGTTAATGATATATTGTGTTTTAGTTACTGTTCCAGAGCGCGAGATGGATTTATTTTCACTGTTTGGCTTCCAAAAGCATGGATATCAGATCATTTCAGTTCCAAAGTTGCTTTAAATATACTCATACTAGAATACAGTTGCAGTTGAGGAATACTTTCTTTTTTTAAAAAAAAAATTTAGTTTTTGATTTAAGAAATCCTCGGCATCTTTACTTATGCTCAGTTTATAGTTAAGAAATTGTTATTTTTTTACTTATTCAGTCATATGCATTTGAGGGCTAGAGAAATTTATTTTTGTTTCAGAATTATATTTTACTATCGAACTATATTTCTTGGCAATTTGAAAGAAATGACTTGAAAGAATAATTGTATCAAGAAAAGGAGAAACTTTTATGGAGGAAAATTGATTTACACTTGTGTAATACGAAAAAATGTTTAATAAACTTGTTACGATTACCAGTTATTCCAAGTGATAATCTTATGAGGGATTATTCTCTAGATAAATAATTCATGGTTTTTCCCCCTTTGAAATCTGTTCGGATTTAAACTCAACGGCGCTTTAGCACCATGCATTACTTCCTGGGTTCTTTCCTTTTTCAATATAATTTATATTTTCTTTATTCAACAACATTGCAATCATATCCTAATCTACAGAAGTCCATTTTGGGAAATCCAAAGAGAACGATTTGATATAATTGTTGTAGTGGAAAGAAATATTTAAGATAAATAATTCCACACACACAAATGAAATTAGTCGCCACAAATGTAAAAAACGTGTCTATCCTTAACATATTTTTTTTAAAAAATAATTTGTAGACCTACACAATAGACAATGGTTCTAGTAATTTTAAAAGGTAATGATGAATAAGCAGAAGAAAACTTAAAAGAATGAAATTATAGCGAATTTTGCCTTCAAGTAAATTCAAATTTTAGTCAGGTTTTAACCTTCCACAACTCAGCTACAGTTACAGTTTTTATGTGGGATATGGAGCAACAAAGGCTATTTTCCCCTTCAACAACTCATTAGTAATCAAAATAATGGTTACTTCTTTCGAAACTTATCCAGTCTTTACATTTTTATATTTCCGCACAATTGAAATATTAACATAGATCTAATAATACTTAAATATCTGATATTAATATTATTTTAATAGCACAGGAACGTTTATATATTGATTCAAGGTAGGTTAGAGTTGCTAATGCTTTCATTTAATAAATCAGATATCATTTCTCTTAAAAATGAATCAGTAAAAGTTAGCATCAATGCATATGGATTTAAACATTTTACTGCTTAGAAACGCCCCGTTCTTTGGTCTATTTTTTCATAAATTAAACAATGTTTTTTCTCCTTTTTTTTAAATAAGAATTCGATTCTCTTTTAAAAACTTTTAGTCTAATATTTCAAAAAAAAAAAAGTTATGTTGCACTGCTGTTATTATGCATGAAATTTATGTCGTGTCGAGCTCTGGAGCCACTCAAAATCCAGTGCCAGTTTATCCATTGGGTGTTTGTAGCGGGCATCCTGGGGCCCGGGCCCGGATAAGCTAGACTTAAAGATTTTCTGGTTATAAAGTTCGATCCTCCAGTGCCAAGGGGGTCCGTAGATCTTTTGCACCCAAGGCCCAAAATGAGCTCAAATCGGCACTGTCAAGACCTTTGATTATATATATATATATAAGGAAAAAATTTAATATTTTCTTTAAATCGATTACTTTAATTCGGGTATTGATTTTATTGTGATCTATTTTATTTACTTATGAATTATTATGAATTCTATTAATTATTTTATGAACTGATTCCAGGTGTTTCATGTTTTTTTCATGATGGGAAGAAAAAAATCATTCTTTGAAGCTTTTATATGTATCACTTTATTTGCATGTCTAATTAGATGAAATGATGTTTTATAAAGAGGAAATTATTTTCGCCCAAGATAGAACAGTTCTAAATAATTACAAAGAAATGCATGTTACATTTATAAGGAAGCGGTAATATATGTATATAAATTCACATTTCCTTGGTTAATTACAGTCACAATTTTAGACTATCGAGATTTTCAAAATAATTTGCTTGAGGAATGTAGATTTTTGATGAATTTGTTTTAATTTTAAAGTAGCTTTCTGTAACTGAAAATAATGAAGAAATTTATCTTCTTTTGTAGAAGAAAATACAAAAAAAAAAATTTACAAATTATTCATCATAAAAAATTCTGAATTAATATATATATATAGTACATATACATATATATAACTTAAGATAAAAATCTACAGTTAAAGTGTATAAACTCTATTACATTTTAAATAATTTCGCGTTAAGTAAGAAAATACAGGCACAATTTTTTACTGATAGTTCCTCAAAGACAAAAAAAAAGAAAGAAAAAAGGCTTGTTATAGATTTTTTTTTATACAAAAAAACTCAAAATAGCAAGTAAAAAATCAATATACGAGTATGTGAAATTGATATTGTGGTTGGAGAGTGTCTTATAAGTTATATTAAAATTATAAAATTAAGTATTACGTTGTTGCACATGTATTGACATCGGGCAAGTAAAAGTTTTGCTTTGAAAAAATAGAAGCTGATGCATTTCTAGTTTACTAATACCTTTAAGTTATTAATTAGATACACAGTAGATAAGTCTGAAGAATAAGGTTTCGTTTCAGGGGGAGTCAATCTTTTACATTTTTTATTTTTAATGGGCTGTGGATTGGTATTTTACCATTGCAGACCAAGTACATTCCCGGAAGCTGATATTTCTTTTTAGTGCGGCACCATATAGGCAAATACCAATCGCCGCAGGTAATTTTGACACCCAGTTTCCTCCCCAGAGGAAGGCACCTGACTCTTGCTATGTGAAACCGTACTTAGGATTTTAATTTTGCCGGATGCACCCAAGTCAAATAGGTATTCGGGCCTTTTACATGTTGCATAATTACGCAACATGGCCGCTGTCGATTTTCTGCATCATGAAAATCCACCGGGGTCGAACAAGGCGTAGTGACAAACCAGCTACACCACCCAGCCGGATAGTGTCGATTTTGTCATCCAATTGACCAAAAATTGCGAGATAACGTATAACAGATAAATAATTATTTATTATTGACTGACAAATCTTTGTGATAGTTAAAAGAATGCAGTACACATAACACAAAAATCAATTTTATAAAATTCAAATGGCATTACTTACAAGGTAATCCGTTTCATCTCGTTAAATAAATTAACATGATTTTCTTCTTCAATGGCTCGACAGCCCTGGGTGGGCACTAGCCTTCTCCATGCATTTCTAAATTTGGCAACTGTTTTTCAGTTTTTGACCTTTAAAATATTTAGGTTTGTCTTGACACAGTCAATCCATCTTAAAGGAGTTCCTCCCCGGGTTCTATTTCCCATGGGCTTTGCCAGAAAGATTTTCTTGCAATAACAGTCTTCATTCATTCTAGCTAGATGACCAGCCCATTTAAGTCTCTGTAATTTGACAAATTTTACAATATCAGGTTGTTTTTACATTTTGCAGAACTTTAAATAAGATTTTCTTCTTCATGATTCATGAACATAGTTTTACTTTAAATTAAACTGAAACTATACAAACAATGAGTCATCATTACATGAGATGGAAAAAATATTTCTCAGAAGAATAACCAACTAGTAACTTGTTGAGAAAAGAACTATTACTCAGCCATTACGGAACTGTCAATAAGCGCGTGTGTCCTGCAATCACCAAAAACGAAGCGTAATTTATTGCCACCTTCAAAGCAACCTTTCTTATCTCATCCAATGCAGCAGTAACAACTTTTGCTAATTGCAAAAATAGAAAAATATTTCCAAACAAGAAAGCACTTGGCGGAGCACCCTTATCGCCAAGTCCTCTCCCCTTCCGTTCCGATGGCGTTTTATAAAGTTATCTCGAAACCCAGAGACAAAATTGAGATAAAAGTTTAGATTACGCCATCTAAAAGATCAAGACAAAACCTGGGAATAAACGAAATGGCTCCATTAAGGATACAAAACTCGCAGGCGACGAAAATTTACTTCTCCCAAAACAAACTCCAACAAAAAGGGAGGTACAAGCCTGGTAACGACCCTATAATTTGCTAGAAGAACGAAAAATCGTGCAAGAGAATTCATAGTATCATTACACCCTCCGCCACCCCTTTTCTAAAATTACCCTCCCCCTACCCTCACATCGCCTTCAACAAACTCCGAAATCAGTTTTGGCTGTTTTCATTGATTGCAAATCACCAACCAAAAGGGGCTAATGACTGAGAAGATACGGGATGGGAGAGGGGGAGTGAGGGACTCGGAATTTTCAATCTGGTCTTTTGCAGTACCGAGGAAGGGGGTGGAAGCTCCCTTTTTTTTTTCTCGCCGGAGTCATTTATACAGTGTTTAATGGGCTTTATCTCCACTTTGAGTAATGACTGCGATTAAGAGGAGGCTGAAATTATCGGTATCTTGGGTGTAGTGTGTGTCTAGTGGGATGGCTCATTATTGGTGGAAAAGTGAGAATTTACTCCAAAACTAACGAACAGCCCTCCCCCTTTCCTCCGCCAAATGCACCTCTTTTTTCTCTCCTTCCGATCTTACTGGAAATTTATTGTAGACAGGATGAAGTATATGAGGTAGTAGTTGTCAAACCTTCCATTATTTGTGAGCTCGTATTGACTTTGTAACGAATTCGTATTCGTAAACGAACAATAAAAAATATGCCTACTGTATAGAATCCGTAAAATACCTCTTTAAGATATCCAACTACCCTAAAATTGTGAAATTTTCCAAAAAATGACAATTTTTTTTATTATTATTTTATTTTATAGACCATTTTATTAGCTTTATAAAAATACCAAGTTTATTATTTTCCGTTCCCTAGCACAAAAATTACAAGTGTTTTAGTAAAAGTAGATGTCATTACTTTGAGCAAGATGCCATTACTTAAAGCAAGTTGTCATACTTTAAAACGCGTTTTACTCAAAATCTGTGAGGTGTTTTTTTTTAAAAAATGCTTAAACGGGCCAGCGATTGCTAAAAAAGTATCGAAAATAATTAACTGGAATTTTTGTGTATGTTCTGCATAATGGTAGAAATGTTTTTAATCTTAAGATTTGTCAATCACAGTTTTATTTAAAAATTTACAGTCTCTTATGCAAATATAATCACTGTTTTTTTTTTAAAGCAATTTCATATAATAGTTAAGATAAAGTGCTCTGAATTTTGTAAAAATTAAAGTATCTCTTATCCTAAAGGTCATTTCAAAAAATGGATAACATAGCAACAGATCAGTATTGAACAAGATATCAATCATTGGCATGGCCAAGTAATTTTAGCGCGTTTTTCACATGTTGTATTTTACAATAATGCAACTAATGAACTTTTTACTAACAGAAAGTAGTGTGTGTACTGTATTAAAAAAATTTTAAATTATTAAATTTAAATATGATTCGGCTCATCTAGGGCACAAATGCGACCAAATGCCGAAAACCCGAGGTCAATTGGTTGCTTATTGGCTGAGAAAAAGGTACGACAAAATATGGAACGAAGACGAAGACGAAAATTCGTCCTAATAGCGCTTTTGTTCCACTACGTGAAAAACGAGCTAAAAATTGAAAATTTGTACATAAACTTTTGGTTCAGAATGGGCCCCGTTAATGTTTTTTTTTGTAAAATTTTACCCATTTTATAGTAATATTAGTTTTTTTTTCTCTTCTTAATTTTAGCATAGTTTTCTTAAAATGTACTAAGCAAATCTAAAAACCACAAAAATTCCCCATATCTCCATTTCTTTAAAGAAAAAAAAAGGTTTTCGCGAGTAGTTGGATACCCTTAAAATTAAAAAACTTCATTGTTCTAATACAATGATACTCTGAAAATAAATAATTAATTTTTTACTTGATTTGCTTGCTGAAAAAATTTCGAATCGACTTTGTGTTTCGAGTTAAAGGGACTCTGTGCTTCGTGTTTAAAAATATATAGAGATAGATTTATCCAATATCAGATGTTGTTAATTACTAGTCTAAAAGAAGAGTTTTGTTCGACTTATGATTGCACCATATCGTTAAAACTTTATTGAGGTTAATGTAACATCTGTCTAAAGATAAAAATAAATTTAAAAAATAAATTTTTGAATAAACATCAAATATTGCAATAATGGAAATAAATGAAGCAATCGATTTTTGAATGAAATTTGCCTTGGTTTTCCTTTTTTCAAGATGAAGTGTCTTATAAAAAGTCAATACTAAAAGAGAAATTAGTAATAAATCCATATTCTTTTAAAATTTAAATTTTGAAAATACACAATATATTTCTATATTCTACATCCAGGGAGCTTTATAAACTTAAATAAATGCATACAGTTAAATATAAGGCTGTTTACTTTAAAAAAAAAATATTCTAATTCCTTTAAAAAAGTGTGTACATTAAAAAAAAAAGATTTATAATATTTCCTAAAATTATTTATAAGCAAAATTTAGTTTCTGGTGCCTTTTTATTAGTATCACGCATTTTAAAAAATTTTGAAAGGAGGATTTAAAATTTTCCCTTTTATTCAGAATATGGCATTCAGTTTATTTTTGGAAATATCTAAAGCTTTTATAATATAGTACATTAACAAAATATTTCATGATTGAATCTTTAATACAAAATCATCAAACTTTGAAAAAATATATTCATTTGATTTTATAGTTCTATTAGAACTTCGAATTTTATTTATAATCGATATAACTGTACAGAACTATATACTCAGTGCTCGAATTTAGCATTTGAATTATAATTCATTTCAATAATAATCAATAAATATTATAAATAAAGCGTTAACTAATTCTTAATATATCACAAAAATCATAAAGATACCCAAATGCTTTCTTAAGTTGAAAAATTTCTTTATGTCGGTATGTTCCTAATTTATTGGTTTTGAATATGTTCCTTAATATATAATCCTGATCAATTGATTTTACTCAGGTTCTTGAATGCCAAACAGGTATTAGAAAATGTCTGGTCATTTTTTTTCTTCCTCTTGTTGTATACGTATACTATTTTCAAGGTACAAATGGATTAAATGTTTATATAACGATGTTTATAAATTGTCTAGTATTGTAAATATTGTAATTGGCACTGTAGCATCCTTGTTGTTTTTTGCTTTTTTGTTACTTAATATAGTTATGATTCAATAAAATATTGTACAAAATCATTTCTCTGTTTTATTTCATTTGGTAATCTCATTTTCTTTCGTTTTCATTCACTATACAACAAAAAATTTTATTTTTATAATGTAATAAAAAATAGAAATGTGTTTATAATTGATGTTTTTAAGGCCACGAATTACATAAAAAATTATATAGTGATAGTAATAGCTACTTAATAAAGTAAATTAAAAGCTGCTATGCGAGCAAAAACAACTCGTAATAAAGAAAAATGATTTAATAATCAATTATTTAAAAAGAGAGAGCTAAGTGTTATTTTTTTATATATTTACTTGAAAAAAAATTTCTTTGAGTTAATTATTATCATTAAATAAATTTACTTTACTTTTTCCTGAAATATTAAGCAACATGTTATAATTTAAATATATGTAAGTTTTAAAAGATAAAAAAAATTAGAAGAAAAGCATTTTTCTATTGGGATAAATGGGTTTTTTTTTCAATAAAAGAATGAAATATTTTCAATTTATCCGGGAAACTAAAAATCTCATTTTCTTAGATGTTATTCAGTTGTTTAAAAATAAATCCAAAAGCTCTCATGCTAGAATTCAATAGGAGATATTTACCATGGATCTCCATAAATCAATATATATATATGCCTTAGAAATGTTTTTAAAATTCGAAAAGATATTCAAAGCCAGAACTATGCAATTCATCCAACAGAATTTTTTTTCCTTCTTTTTCTAATTCTTTCATTTTGGAAATTTAAAAAAAAAATAATAAATTCTATGACATTAAAATAAAAAAATTAATAATGAAAACTTAATAAAAATTGTGAAATGGTCGATATCAGACAGGAATAAAGTTAATTATTACAGAAAATATAGCTCTTCTGAAGAACAATTACAGTTTCATCTTGTAACCCTAACTAAACTAATTTCGTCATGCATACATATGATGAGCTGAAATATTTCTAACCCCCTACAGATTAAGTCAATATTTATTACAGTAATGCAGATTAAGCAAATTCATAAACTCAGAGACTGGAGAAATTGTCATCCTTAACACTTGAGGTCATACACACAGATTTTCCTCGTGATATCTTCAAATTTAAAACACAAAAATTGTGACTGTTTCTTTTAGTTGTAGTTATACAATGTACAACAAAATCATTTTAAAGCCGCACACTTTTCACTTGATGATATCCGTGGTAACTATTTTCACGCTTACGCACGTGAGGCTATGATAAAACTCACAAAAATAAATGGAGTCTAGTAAATTTTAAGACAATAATTTTAAACTATCATTAGAATGAACTATAATCACTGCATGCTAAATGCAGCTTGATTTAACTCTCATTTCTCTCAAGTATTTATTTCTTTTTGAGTTTATTCAATAAAAAATAATAATAACAAAACCTTAACGGAAATGACAGCAATTTGCTTGAAACTTTCGATAATTAGTGACACAATCATGAAAAGTTCCAGTAATTGGATAGTTTCTAGTCCAAGTCTTTTTATCTTTTGGATAATTAAAAAAGCTCTCTCTCCTATTATGGACTCAACATTAAATTTACTATAAAACTCATCATTACCCAAATCGTGAAACGACCTATTTTTCTTTGGATAAAACAACGATGGAATTAGACTTTGGAATAAAATAAATGAATTTTTCTTTCTTGATAATTAAAGGAACAAATTTCAAAAATTGAATTAGACAATAAAATTTTAAAACTGGCCTGTGACCTATTTAGAAGACTTAGGCTAAATTGAACCGAACTTTTTAAGTCATAAGGCACTATAATGTCTAACTAGCCATGATGTCATGTCTAACCGGGGCTCAAAATTACGAAACAGGTCATTAAACCCCTGTTACTCGACTCTTATTTGTAATAAATCCAAACGAAAAACTCAACTTTTGATCATACAATTTTAAGGTTGTGTCTTCAGAATCTCTTTCAAAACTGGGAACGAATATTACAAAATGTGTTATCGCTAAATAAGGGCAAAAACGTTAGATATAAATGAAACATAACTGAGTACCCTTCCTCAGTGGCTCGACAGCCCAATGTGGACCTTGGCCTTCTCAAGAAGCCTTTTCCAGGCCAGCCTTCTTCATGCAAGTGTTCTCCAATTTTTAGTTTTCAAAATTAGAAGATTATTTTCTAGACCATCAATCCATCTTAGATTTGGCCTACCATGCCAATTGGTTGTGCATTGAAGACTTTTTTAGTGGTGCGGTCTTCTTACATTCTGACAACGTGGCCTACACATTTAATTCGTTGTACTTTGATAACTGAGTGTATAAAATTAGAATCTTATTCCATCCTCTTATTCAATATCTCATTATTTCAATAAATCGAATAGCCTTGGCCTTGCTTCACAGTGTGACGCTAATAAACAATTGAACAATCGACCCATTAAGGCTGAAAATGATTACATTAGGACAAATAAAAAATTCCACTAGTCAGGGACGTCTTTAAACTCCTTGAGACTCTGGGTACGAATGTAGGCCCAACCTATGACTACCTCTACACAAATGTAGACCCCACCCATGACCTTTAAAAGTAAACAGTACATGGCATCAGCACATAAGGGGGGGGGGAGTCCTTGGGTCCGGATCCCCCCCAAGCCCTTGATTTTTTCCCATTGATTATAATCCTATGCATATGGTAAGTAAAATTTAATAAAGTATTTATTATTAATAATCAGTTTTATTAATTAAGGCTAAATATTCATGAATTCATTAATTTTTAACTGTTTTTCTTCCCGAAATTCAAAAAAAAAAAATCAATAGAATATGTTGGGCGGTATATTGAAGTATAATACGAGAATAGTGGACCTTCGACCCTGGACCACCTCCCCTTGAAAAATTATTGTGTGCACTACTGCATGGCATATGTGTGTGTTGTCAAGTACTCGTACAAACATGAACTCGAAACAAATAAATATGCGTGACTTACAATTGTACAAATCAGTTCGATTGACTGCCGCCTTTTAACTTTTTTTTTTGAATGAGTAACAATGGTGTATGGTTGTAGGCCTAGGCCTTTATGTGGACGACGATCATCACCTGTAGCTATTTGATATATCGTCCGAAATTCCCAGTTTTTCAGATAATACAAGCGGAAATAACATCTGTCCTTTGAAATTATTCGTATTGTGATCTTCTTAAGGCTGAGTCGAGAACGAGACGAGACCCACCATTACGGCCGAGGCCTTGTGCCCGGGCCCAGTTAGACCATGCTTTAAGATGTTCCTGCCAATGGTACATTTTTTTAAATAGAAAATGAAAGGCACACAGTAAAATTTAATTTATTAATTGAAACTTCTATTTTTTTTTCAATCCAATGGATTGGATTACTCCTTACATATAAATAAGTGTAGATGAGTTAGTCACGAATAATATATGGGATAAAATAAAAATATTATTTAAAATTAATTCATCCTTTTAAATTGATTAAAAATAACAGAAGGGAAATATTTTCGACCGTAAGCTTTTTATTCGTGTTCTTCCTTCATTCGTGTTCTTACATCAGCCGCAATATTGACAACTCTTTTGTTGCCAGATCAGAAGAACTAAAGTTACAAAAACAAAGATAATATATAAATAGAGATGCAACATTACTCCTTCCCCAGTAACATAGTTACGATACAATATGCAATAAAAGTAGTAAAAGTTTAAATTGACATGCAATACATACAAATAAAGGGTAAAAATACAATGAGAATCATTTAAAATAATATGCAACTAATTTCTGTAACGGGCTGGAAACGTTATGTGTCTACCAGAGCGTGTAGTTGTTTTTTGGACATCTTTTTCCAGCAAATCTGGTGACTGTTTTTCAATTTTTGTCTGCACAATCAGTTTTTTGTCGTGTGGAGTTGGTGCACTTTCTGATTGTTTTAGATTATCAGGATTATCACCACCAGTTAACAACAAATATGCAGGTTTTAATCTGTCTACAGATATATTGATGTCCTTGTCTTTAATTGTCACAGTAAAATATTTGTCGTATCTTTTTGACACTGGGAACGGTCCATCGTAAGGAGGTTCGAGTGGTTTTTTTACTCTGTCGACACGTATGAACACGTGTGTACTGGTATACAAGTCTTTATGGACAAAGTGTTTTTGAGAAGGTTGTCGACGAGTTTTCAGTGGTTGTTACATCCATTTGTTTCTGTAATTCTTCCGCAAACGTATCTGTATTCAAGATATTTTTCGGTTTCTCGAAAAATTCTCCTGGTAATCGGATAGTTTGTCCGTAAACCATTTGTGCAATGATGTAATTTGTGTCACCACGTAGAGCCGATCGTAATCCTAACAATACCGTTGGTAAAGTCTGTGTCCATTTAACTGAGTTATGTGCTCTGATGGCTGCTTTTAAAGTGCGATGGATTCTTTCAACTTTTCCATTACATTGTGGATGATAGGCTGTTGTGTTTACTTTAAATCCACAAACAACACCTATGTTTTTAAAGAGCTCAGATCTAAATTGAGTACCTTGATCTGTTATCACACGGTATAGCATTCCAAAGCGACAAATCCAGTGATTATAAAATTCTCGAGAAACCGTTTCTGCAGTGATATTTGATAAAGGAATAACCTCTATCCAACATGTGAAGCGGTCAATACAAGTAAGGCAGTTTATTTTTCCTTCTGATACAGGAAATGGACCTATGATGTCAATATGGATGACACTGAATCGATCATCTACTTCTTGGAAGGTGGCAAGTTGTGAATGTGTATGTTTATTAATTTTGTTCTTTTGACAATGGATACAAGATTTTGCCCATTGATTGACATCTTTTCGTATATTTAACCAAATAAATCTGGAAGCTATTTGTTTAACAGTAGATTTTACTCCAGGGTGAGCCAAGTTGTGAATTTTTTTGAACATGTGCATTCGAAAAGGCTGAGGTATAAATGGACGAATATTTGCAGTTGAAATATCACACCAAAGTAATTTACCAGAGTCGAGAGGATATTGTTTGAAATTTAAGGATGGTTTCAAGCGCAGTTTATTAAGTTCTTCGTTATCAACCTGTGAATCAGCAATTTTATTATAATCTATTTCAGAGATAGATTCAATCCTGGACAATGAATCTGCTACTATATTTTCTTCTCCACTAACGGGACAAATATTTGTTGAAGATTGTGATATGTATTGTAAATGGGGGACGTAATTGTCTAGGTGATACTTTTTTATTTTTTTGTTGAAAGGCATATGTAATTGGCTTGTGATCAGTATAAATAACAAAATTTCGCCCTTCAAGAAGATATTTAAATTTTTTGACGGATAGAGAGAGATAAATTCCTAATAATTCTCTATCATAGGTACTGTAATTTTTCTGTGCATTGTTTAATATTTTAGCAAAAAAATGAAATCGGTTTCCAACTTCCAGCTTCAAACTGCTGTAATACTGATCCGATTGCAAAATTGGAAGCATCAGTAAATAAAGCCAATTTTAAATCAGGGTCAGAAAGCTTAATAAAGTAGCATGTGCTAGATCTTGCTTACATTTTTCAAAATTTTCTTTTGCTTCCTCTGTCCAAAGAATTTTTGTCTTGTCATTCTTTTTTGAACCCTTTAAATACTCGTGAAGAATAGCTTGATTTTTAGCAGCATCTTTTAAATATCTTCTATAAAAGTTAATGAGTCCAAGAAAGGTTCTCAACTCACGAATTGTTTCGGGTAATTTGTATGATAAGATTACGTCTACTTTCTCTGGAAGAGGCTTAGATCCTTCGGGTGTTATCAAATATCCTAGAAATTCTAGTTGAGTTACTCCCAAGTTGATTTTGAGATATTCACTCGAAGCCATATTTTTGTAGACGATCAAACACAAGTTTCAAATGAGTTTTATGTTGTTCTTCACAGTCAGAGGCTATTAGAATGTCATCCAAGTATGTAAAAACAAATTCTAATCCAAATAATACTTCATTGATAAAGCGCTGAAAAGTAGATGGGGCATTTCTTAACCCGAAGCTCATAACATTAAACTCAAATAAGCCAAATGGTGTTATTATGGCTGTCTTTTCCTTATCTTCCTCAGCAATGGGGATTTGAAAATATGCCTTGAATAGGTCAATTTTAGAAAATATTCTTTTTCCCTTTAAAATGTGATGAAAATCTTCAATACGTGGAATTGGATAACGGTCAGGAATGGTTTGAGCATTTAAACGTCCATAATCACAGCATGGTCTAATACTTCCATCTTTTTTTTTACTACATGCAGTGGACTAACCCATGGAGATTTCGAAGGCCGAATGATATCATTATCTAACATAAAATTAAATTCTTGTTTGACTATTTCTAATTTTTTAAAATCCAATTGACGAGCTTTTGAGTAAACCGGTGGGCCTTTAGTAGAAATATAGTGTTTGACATCATGCTTCGTATTAGTAATTAATAAATTTGGTTTCATTAAATCTGAATATTGTGATAATATATTAGAAAATTTTGATGATTTATCCATTATGTTAATTTTATTTTCTTGCAAAATAGAAGAAATTTCACCTTTAACATGAAGGTTAGTTATTCCATCTATTAATTGTTTATTTCGGATGTCAATTAACAAGTTAAACTTATTTAGAAAATCAGCACCAATTATTCCTTTATCTACTTTAGCAATAATGAAAGGAAACTGGAACTCAAGACGCAGTCCTAGATTTAAAGTTAAAATTTTATGACCAAAAGTTGGTATTTCGGAGCCATTTGCTGCATAAAGCTTAAAGGAATCACAAATTTTATTTTTGCATGAGGCAGGAATTATTGATAAATCAGCACCACTATCAACAAGAAAGCGTAAACCGGTGTTTTTGTCAGTTACAAATATCAGTAATTACGGCAATCTTTATATTCTGTAGCAGGAGAGCTTGCCGCTAAATCTACTGCTTTTCTAAGTTTTCCGATGCCTTATTCCAGGAACATGGACTCTTACATTTATTAGGATAACACTTATCACCTTACATGAAGTTGAAATAACAATATTTTCATTTGGTTAAAACGCTTACGAGATCGACCTCGACTTTTATTTCGTGTTTGACTGGAATTTCTAAATTCGCTTCTTGATTTTCTTCTGTTGGTGTATAATTCTGAAATCTGTTTTTCCAAAAGGCTTACTTTTTCAAGAATGTTTTTCATTGCAGAATTATCTACAGTAGCAGAATAAATTTCTGGCGATGAATTTATTTCATAAATTTTATCTGCCATAACAGACAAATTTTCTAAATTTTCCGAACTAACAACTAAAATATTTTTGATGGAGTCCGGTAATTTATCTAGCCATAAAGTCCTTAAAACTTTTTCTGTGATATTATCTCCAGCCAACGATTTCATTTTCCTCAAAAGTTGACTGGATTTCATGTTACCTAATGAAATTCCAGTAAGCAATTTTTTAATGCTTTTTTCTTCACTTTCTTTAAAAGTACTTAAAAGCCCACTTTTAGCATAAGAATATTTATTCTTCTCATTACTTTGAATTATATCCCATATATTTTCTATAAATTTTGGATCTAATTGAGCTACAAGGTAATTAAATTTAGTTTCTTCTTGATTTATATTAGCAATAGAAAACTGAGCCTCAACTTGGGAAAACCATATTTCAGGCTTTTCTTCCCAAAAAGGAGGAATTTTTACGCTTACCTTATTAGCTTCAAATTTTTGCTCATTCGAATTCACCATTTCGTTATTCTCATCAATCAGATTTTGAATATGTATGGGTCACCAGTTTGTAGATGAGTTAGTCACGAATGATATACGGGATAAAATAAAAATATTATTTAAAATTAATTCATCCTTTTAAATTGATAAAAAATAACAGAAGGAAAATATTTTCGACCGTAAGCTTTTTATTCGTGTATTCCATAATTCGTATTCTTACATCAGCCGCAATATTGACAACTCTTTTGTTGCCAGATCAGAAGAACTAAAGTTACAAAAACAAAGATAATATACAAATAGAGATGCAACATAAGAAAGCCCTCGAGTAGCTGAACAGTGAGATGTAAATATTCACTCACCCTCTCACTTTACATATAAATACACGAAATAAAAATGTAAAATACAATCATGAAGAATCATTCAAGATAAAGTAGTTTTTTGCATGCAGTAAAACGAGAATGTTTTTAAAATTCTACAGACATTTTTGAAAGTGTTCTTTTAGGTCGCGAATTCTCTCTCTCTCTCTCTCTCTCTCTGTACTTTAGATAAAGATTCTAAACTTGGATCAACCACAAATAGAATATTATGGTACTTAATGAGGTTTTAATTCTGTCATTTATTTTATATCATGTTAAAGTTTATAATTATATATTTTACATTTATTTTAGATGAAATATATTTCTATGTTATATGCTACAATCATCTGCTTAAATTCAAAGGATTGAGGGAAGGTTCAAAAACTAATGAGCTTTAAAGTTCCTTTAATACATGCATGAAAATTTGAACAATTTAAGGTATGCATTCAAATCATAATAAATTAAGCATGTTTTTTTCTCTCGAATTATCACATGAATCATAACTTTTCTGACAAATGTTTCGAAAAGTAAAAGGGGATTAAATGTTTTAAACATAAATTGAAAAAAAATAGGGATTAGTTAAAAAAAGTTATTGTCGATGAATTTGTAAAGAAGTTATTTGAATAATTTAAATCAGTATGAGAAAATTCATCATATGCATTCATGCATTTATTCGCACATCTAGATATGGATAATCTCAAAAATAATTGTATTAGTAGTAGTATTATTATGTTCAATACAGATATTTTACTGTACAATATGAAGAATTAATTATTTATGTAAATAAATCTAATATTTAATCTAAATTGTTGATCTAATTTTTAATGTAAGAAAATTACAACTTACAAATCGCGCATGTTGTTGAAATACTTTAGGTGTGTAATGTTACTACGAGGCGAAATGATTAATTGGATGTGAAATTTGTCATTCTTTGATATATATCCTTGGTGTAAGGACTCAGGTGGATCAAAGTGCTCTTAATATAAAAAAAATTTATTTTTAATACAACTCTCTGTGAGCTCTGAAATAAATACATTACAAATATTTTTTTTTCGTAAAATACGCACTCTTTATACAAGAACTTCTTTTTCCAACTAAATATTTAATTATTTCGCAACGCTTTTCAATTGCTTTTGATATTTATCAAGAGCACAAAAAGTTCGAGTAAAAGTTTTATTTTAAAATTTTAATCGTAATTTAAAAGCTTTAAAAAGTTACATAGTTAAAACTCAATTCATTATTTTAGAGGTTTTGCATTTATATGGAAATTTTATCAAAAAGTATTTAAAAATTCTCAAACACATTCAAACTTTTGTTAATGCAAATTCATATATCTGAAACATTTAGCTAGTTACAAATAAAAAAAAACGATATAGTTACATATAAAACACAAATACGACCCATCAAGAAGCTACATTAAATGTCTACACCAGGGGTCAGCAACCTTTTAACTGTAGCATGCCAAACCAACTTACCAATAAGATTCAGCGTGCCAAACAGTAGGACATTTTTCAAACAATCCGATAATGCACGCAGAGTTAGAGAACAGAAATAAGTAATATATATATTTACAGTTTTATCATACATTTTTGAATCACTTAAAGATGTTTCTTAATATAAAAACAAACAGCATAAAACGTAACTATTTCATCAATAAAAACAATTTTTAATTGTACATATATTATGTATTTTTAAACATGTTTCTTAAAATAAAAAAAGACAATACAAAATATAAGCATTTCCCTTCTTTATTCTACTCAAATAAAAAGATAAATAAAAATTTTAATGCGAACCTAGAGCTTGCACCACTCTACACTTTCATATCTCAAAATCAGAGGTGTAATCATTGGTCCCTTCAACTTTGAATTCTCGAGAGTCGACTGTATTTGTTTGTATGGCTGTATTTGTTTTATCCTCAACTTTCTGTAAGATTCGCGCTACCAATAATATTTGAGTCTAAGTCATAATTTTATTAATATTTCAAATAAAATAACTTCTTTTTTTATAAGAATTTTTTCTCTTATCTACCATAATTCGTGACAATGAAATGTTTCAATTATATTCTTGAAAAGCATTAAATGTTATGCATAAATATAAGGTAATGACACATATATAAAAAGTGGAATTCAAATGCAATTTATATTTGAAAGTAAATTGTTATGAAGCAACGAAATCGATTCACTCAGAATCGATAAAAAGTCGCACGATAATACACATGTACAATTCTAGTATTCAATAATAATAAACAGTTAAACAAAAAAATATATAAACATAACTCTTTTTCTTTAAAATTTTTTTCAATTTTTTTTTTCAAATAAAATATAGTTAGTGACTCATTTAAAATAATGTTCTTTAAGAAGAAAAAAACTTTTGAAGAAAATATTTTATTAAAAATTACATGAGATATTTACACGAAAAGAAGCTTTTCTTTCATCAAATGGTTTGTAAAAAAGACCTAATAGAAGCAGGAAAATTTAAGGGGTAAGAAACAGCTACATATATCTGTTTTTTTTTTTTTTTTTTTTTTACTTATTTTAACATTTATTACTTCTCTTGTGGATCATTTAAAAAGGTTAAGAAGAGATTAAGATATTTTTCCATCACTGCATAACAAGGGAACATCAAAATGCAATTACTTTGGTTACGTTTTTAAAAGTACAAGCACATGTCGACAACGTCTATGGTGTAATGCGTTAAGACATGGAGAAGATCAAAAGAAATGAAATCCTATGAAAATAGATATTTAATTTGTAAAATATGGATACATAATTTCTTTTTTAGGTTTGCTGGTATCTAGTGCGTTTCTTTATTGAAACACAGTGAAATGCGTTTAACGCAAAAACGCTTCAGACGGAATATCAGTTAACACGAAATAATACAACGGTCCCAATAAATTACAATATATTTTCATGCATTTTTTTTTCTCTTAATGTGAAACGAAAATTGTTTAACACGAAAATGTTTATCTTCTGGGAATAAACAAAATACGGAAAGGAATACGGAAATTTAGCTATATAAATAGATTTAAGAAGGGTGTGAAATAATAGAGAGGTGGCTTTATCTGTTTCTTAGAAAGAAGGTTAACTGAGCTTTGAAATAACGTCGGAATAGCCTTGACAGTAAACAATTTTGTTTATCTAAGCTACTTTCGCCCTCTCCATTCCTACAAACGCCACACAAAAACATATCATCAGTTGGTTTTGAAATTTTGTGACGAGTACATCGCAATGTGAGTAAAAGCCAAAGTGTTTAGCTCGCCTTATTTTTTCTATTTTAGAACAATTTTTTATATGAGCATAGTGGCAAAAATCTCAAAGGGAAAGCAAACTACTATTTGGCTCAAAATGAAGGTGAAGCTTCTTAAATCTATTGATCAAAAATAGAAGCCCAAAATGAAAATCTGTAAAGATTTTGGTATTGCTAACTCTAATTTATCAAGAATAATTTAAAAATAGAGAGCTAATAACGTAAATGTTTGAACGGGTTTTTTTAATGCATGCATATACATGTATCTATGTAAATAAAATGTACTCTAATAAACTCTTAATTTTGTTGAATATATATATTCAGTAGCGCACACAAAAAATTTTCCAGGGGGGGGGGACCATGATCGAAAGTCCCCCAACTCATATCATACTTCAAGACAACACCAATAGATTCTTCTGGTTTTGTCAATTTCGTTAACAAAAAACAGTAAAATATAAATTATTGAATTAATAATTAGCATAAATTAAGAAAATAAATTGTTAATTACAAGTACTTAATTAAATTTTACGTTATATATATATATATATATATAAAGGATTATCATCAATAGAAAAAACTCAAGGGCTGTGAAGAGGGGAGGGTCCAGACCCCCTAGGACACCCCCCTTGTGTGCGCCACTGTATATATATACATATTGTACTATCCTTTAACGGGAAAAATATTTCAGTCCCCTTAGTTTCGTGTTAAATGATTTTCACTGTATGTTGATTTCTATTTCCCAAGTAATACGGTATCACAAGCTTATTTTACTGAGTCATGCTGCCACTGAAGGCATACCGTGTAGAGGAGCTGATGGTGTTAAAGTTATGGAGACTCAAAGTTCTGCCGTTGATGTGGAGTTTGGAGAATGGGTTGCAAACTTAAGTGTCCTCGTCTCTTCACCATGGCTCAAAATTAACGAATAACCCTAGTTTACTTGTTATTTTTTCCATAGTTATCACCACTGACATTACGGGATTGAATTTTTAAAGGACAATTTGTCTTCAATGTTAACATTTTCACCTGAAGTATTTCTTCAGTTGCAGAGGATGAACACCTATTGTTAAAGTTTTACAGCAACCCTACCTCAAAAGAAAATTTACTTGTCATCTTCATTATAAGCACCCCCTGAATTTATAAGGCTTACTGCTATAAAAAAGGTGTCAGATGTTATTAGAATTTTGGAATATAGAAATAGGGGCGATTTTATAAGAATATAATAAATCATGTGACCTTTACGCTTGAAAATGGTACCAATTCTGTTATAAGTAACATGACATTATTATTATTATTTTGTTCATGAGCCCACACACCTTACAACCTATGAACCAACCGGAGAAATTCAAATAAAGTTTCCATCAAGCCTCGTACTGATCAAACAATATAAACTCATTTTTCCAAACTTCATGCTTGTTTGAAAATTTCTTAAAAAACATTCAAATAAATTCAATAATTAAATAGATATTCCCCCAGAAAAAAAGCCTAATAGATTTTTTCTTTCAATTTAATTTTTATTTTAAAAAAAATCCCAATAAGTGGCCAAGTACCTAAGAACTCTTTCACGGTGTTAAATTGCCTCCAGCTTTTCAGAATTAAAAGCTATAAAAGAAAAGGGAAAAACATGATAAAAAAATTCAATATTTTTTAATTTACTTAACCATTCTATATCTCCTTCATCTTTCCCTGCTACCACGGAGGTCTCTTTCTCAAACAAGAACGATGACATGCAAAAAGGAATTGAAAACAGTTCTCCAGATTTGCTTAGAGAGTCGGCAAGACCAAAAGAATAAGCATCAGAATCCAAATGATAGGCCATGAACACTTTATCCTATTGTCATCCTTCCAGACCCTGTTGGAGAAAAATATCCTCGAATTGAATTGGATTATTTTGTTTTCTTTCGCCAAAAGGAAGAACAACAAATAAATAAATAAAGTCCAGTCTGTGATAGATGAGTTAGTACAAGGGATAATGGACTTATATTTTTTTCTATCTAACCAGCCCTTCCGTCTGATTTGCTCCATTATGCAAATAAACCTTTGTGGTGAACTTTAAAAGATGTTTGTTTATCTTCCGGTCGTTATATAGATAAATGATATTTCGAAGGTACAACTGTTATTTTCATCGAAAAAAAATTTTCCCCCTCCATTTTAAGAAAGATCGTTATGTTAACAAATGATGGTTAAGGGATTTTAAAATTGATCAAGAATTATATTAAATAAATACTTTGAAATAATTTAATGGAACACAAAAATTAAAATGAATTTGGGTTCGCGCTTTTTTTTAAAAAATTGCGTTTGCTAATGTAGTTATGAACTTTGTAATCAGCTGGAATGACCTTTTATGACTATGTTCTACTTATTTCTGGTGAAATATTGAATCACATTTAATTTCACAATAAATAATGCAAGGAAAAATTGAAATTTTAGAAATTTTTAAGCTAAACTTCCATTGTACTTAAAAGGTTATCAGAAATACTTATTATATACTTCAAGTGTTTACTATAAGAAACGTTTATCAGAACAATTTATTCGCATCTGAGCCATCATCGATTTTCGGCCGCACCCCCAATTCTCCACACTTTTTTGAGAAAAAATAAAAACAATTGTGTAAAAGGTTCGTATATATCCGATACCGAAAAAATTTTCAAAAAAGAAAAATTTTTAATGAAAAATAATAAGAAGTTACTAATAAATTTATTTTACCAGTATTAAAAACTTTCAGATACATACATGGACCTATAATTACTCTAACCGACAGTATCTTGTTTCAAAATGATACGTCACTCCCACTGTCACAGCTAACCTCGGAATTGGTGCCGGCGTCGGCATTTTCTCGCACGAAGTTGTCTGCCGTGCCATCCAAAAGATTGTAGAGCATTCACAATAAAAAATTATATCATTTTGCTTACCAATCGACGTATATTATTTTCATCCATGTCGAATTTCCAATGGCCACTGCTCTGTTTCTCTTTTTTTTCCCCTGCGTATAAAATAGCCTCCCTTTTCATACGTACGTCATAATGAACTCGTCTTGATGCTTTTGCCAATATCTTTGATGTTTAGGTTAGTACTTTTCAAACTTTCAACATTGGCGACCCAAATCTCAATGATAATTTTCATCGCACCCTCTTGCCCCCCATCCATACAATAACAGTACATTAAATTCAACAATAATGTACTTTGATGCTAAAGCTACAATACAACTTTAATTATAAACCGTAAGAATATCAAAATAAGTACAGTAGAACGTCGTTTATCCGAATCAATTGGGACCGAACACCGTTCGGATACTCTATTGTTCGGATAACCGAAAACCGATTGCAATCCATGCAGTATATGATACTATACAAATATTGAAAATCATCATATGCGCGAAACGTGCCTGAAGAAAAAGCAAAATAGGGGCAAAATGTCGCAATTTTACCTTGATTGTGGAAATTAATCACTTATTTTTCGCTGTAACATTGTAAACCTTCGTTTTTTTCACTGCAAGGTCTCTGATTCTCTTCAGCAGCAGTAGTTGAATAGGACAGCACTCTGATGGTTGTTCGTACCACTCCATAGCTGTCTCTAACGCAAAAAACGCGTCAACATTTGATGGACCTTTTCTTCTTTCGTTTTTTGTTGTCCTCGTCTTCATCCGTTTCATCGTCGACAGGGTCGGATTCTTCTTGCATGGAAGTCACTATCTCGTCATTATTTAGCATTTGAAACACACAGTCTGTATCGCATGCCATCCAGGTTTCTACATCAACAAAACTCAACAAAAGAGCACGTATACACCCTCTCACTTGGAAAAAACTGACCTAATATTCCGCGCAGATGTTTACCAAATCACACAACTGAAATTCCCGAATATCCTTCACCTTGAGTTTTCCCGTAACTTTTGGCCTCACGCGAAACACTTGAGGAGCATTACACTGTTCGAAAACGTACCCGGACTTTGGTTGGGATATTTGACGCTCTGGATAATGAACGTTCGGATAAACGACGTTCTACTGTATAACATTTTGTATATAATTTTATATATGACAAGCCCACGGGATCACTGGCAATGATTAAACCTGTTCGTAACTTAGTATTGTTAAATTAATTATCAAATACATTGTGCAGTACAGAGACATTTATGAGTGTTTTATATCAGTGTAAAAGTACATTTTACTTTTTTAATTGCGTCAGAATGAGTTTTGTTTTGCCTCCTTTCAGTAAATTAATAATATGTTTATATAATCTTTTATTTTTGACTTTTAGACCTCCCACGTAGGGCAATCATGCCCCCCCACCCCCACAGTTTGAGAAATAAACGCTGGTTTAGGTGATTAAAAGAAAGCGTACACACAAAAAAAATTCCTAAATATAAGTAGACGTCGATGATTTGGATAAACTGAATACTGGAAATTAACTGCAGAATGGCATGTTACTGATGTGCAAGTGGCCAGAATGGACGGTTCCATTCTTCCTTTTGAAAAGGGTGGAAACTCAATTCCCCATCCAACAAATGTTTTGCCTTCGATTCTAAACCGCACACGATTTTTCAGTAGCAGGCATTTACACTGGAAAAATAGTTAGGCTTAGATTGTGTGGAGTTAATACGGTACAATCGAACCAAAGAAAAATCACCCAATATGGTATGCCTCTTATGTTTTCTTATTGCAGGAAAAAGGACACGTTCAATTTTAAATCAAGCAATTTTAAAACACATATTTCTAAATCCTTTAATTACAAACTTCTTACACTTTTAATGCATAATATTCAATAGAATAAAAACAATTTTTGTTTCTTCTTTTTTTTAACATTATCACGAACTTGTAGGTATTAATTTTGGTAGATTTGCAAATTCCATTCCAGGTGTTACTAAAGACTCACCACACGGAAGAACTGATGCAGTGAGAAAGAGGAAGAGGTGGTGAATCAGAGTATTCGATGATCTTGGAGAGTAGATGACAAGTGTCTGATAGAGATAATTCTCATTAGGGAAATTACCCTAAAAAGATTGTAGAACACATTCACCAGCGAATTTCAAAGGTCATCGACTTTGCCCCTTCTTTGAAGCACAAAGGATGTTTGCTTAGATTTTGATTGTTGATATCGCTCCTTCCTCATATTTATCTTTAGATATTGTGGGTGAGTGAATGAGTGAATATTGACGTCGCACTGTTCAGTTACACGAGGGCTTTTAGCGACGGACCTCTTAATTTTGAACCATGATCAAAGGACGAAGGCGACATCTGAGCTCCCCTCCCTCTTCTAACTACAACACCACGCCAACGGGAGGACGTTTGAATCTCGACAAATTTAACATCATCGCTCCCTACACGGCGGTCTTCAGCAGCACTAGGCTCGAACTCATGACACGCCGGCCACGAGTCCGTTACCTTAGCCGCTAAGCTACCATGACCACTATAGATATTCTGGATTGAACTCTTTAAAGATATTATAATGTTTCTAGAGTCTGTAAGTTACAAGTAATCGACTCTCCAAGATTCTGTGAACCCCGGTTCACCATACCCTTTAGAAAAATTAGGAATGGCTGGGAAGACAGTTTAAACTAGGGATGGTTAAAGAGTTCTTAATGACTTCATTATAAACAACTTGAAATTTTTTTTTCTATCCCTGTTGTTTATGCAAAATAAAATATCATCACTTGATCACGGTTCAAAATTATGAGGTCAGCTGCCAAAAGCCCTCGTGTCGAATAGTGTGTGTTAATATTCATTTGAAAACTAAAACATAATGAATGCAAGGCGTTAATTTTTAATACAATTTCCATGCCCTACTTATCCTTTTTGAAAACATGCCGCAAATATATTTTTCCTCTGCCTTATTATAAATATTTATAATTGAGTTGTCACTCCAGGTAATATCGCGCATCTCCTGAAGATATATATATATATAACTTCTCAACCAAATAATCCCATAAGCCCCATTTATTTACAGGAATAGGAAAAAATGGGCAATATATCTTTAAAACAACGGAATTCACATGGCTTCCACTGACTCGTAGATTAGCTGCAACCGAAAAGCGTTCACCTCCTGAATTTTAAGTAGATTCCGGGTGAAACCACCCTATTGTTTCCGTGCTTGCTGAATGGTTGACTGGCTGCCCAATGGAGGCTGAACAAACGATCTTTTGTCTTCCCCTAATGGGCACCAACGCCTTACTTTGTTCGAATCAGAAGTAGCTTCGAACACCCCTTTCCCCTTCCCCGAGAGCGGCATTTATTTTCTGGAGTATGTAATAAAATAAAAGCATCTCAACACAGGGTTTGCACTTTTCTTTTAGTCACAGAAGGAATGTTACAAAACTCACATAATACAGCTAGATTAATTGTGTACTAAATTGCTTAGAGCTAAAAATATACTATATAAAAAAGGATTTATCAAATCCTTTTAAGTCGTAACTGTAATTTAAAAAAATGTAAAAAAATCAAATGTCATAATGGTAATTTTAGGAATATTTGTTTATTTTACCTCTTGTTGATAAATATTGATGTTTAATTAAACGGTACTTTTCCATTTCCACGGGACAAACCTCGCCAAGTTGGCGATATTTGCGACAACACACAATATAACACATTAACAAGTAATATAAAATAAAATTTAAGTCAATTCCTACTTTGAATGGATGAATAGAAAGTATTTTATTAACGATTGATAAATTTGAACAAGGTATATATATAGGGAGAGAGTGAACTAATAGTAAGAATTGAAAAAAGAGCATGATTTGTCTGCATTGTCGTAACAATGCACACCAGGTTTGGCTGAAAAACATGTTTTCGACACTAGCTTTTGTCATTGTTGAAACAGTAACATTGTTACAACAATGGAGACGAATCTATGTTGGCGTCGAAAACCGTTAATTTATTAATTAACTGATAATTAATGAGTTAATATTTGAAAAAATGGAATTAACATCAAGTGTCATCAAGTACAAGTTTAAAAATATTATTTGAACTTGATTGGATAAATAGAAAATATTTTATAAATGATTGAAAATTTGCACAAGATAAATATATATATAAATAAATATAGAAAGGAATTGAAAAAATTTAATAAATATAGTTTCTAATTGGCTTTTCATCCATTTTCATACATTACTGATGAGAAAAGACCACGACTTGTCTTAAAAATGTGATGGTAAATGGTTACCACCTGGAATACCATTTGGCGTCGGTTGTATAATTTTTGGCGACTTTATCACCTGCGCCGGCGAAACAGAAAAGTACCGATTAAACTTACTAAAAAAGGAATTGGAAAAAATACCTATAGATTAAATAAAAGCATGCATATATTTTAACTTCCTTTTTTGATTTTGGTTCAAAGAAATATTTTTTGCATAAATGAAGATTCTTATGTACCAACTAAGGAAAATTTCACATAGAAAAGATGTAAAAACAAACAACAGATTAAGTGGACATGATACAGTTTTGAAAAAGAATTGGATGTAATGGTTTTCACAAATTTTTGGTTTGTCTACTTTGTATATTAAGGATGTCAAGCTCAAAGGCTAACTTGGGCCAAACAAGCAAGGTTTAATTTTAGATGGGCCACAAAAAAAAATCAATATTTATAAAAAGTTTATTTTGAATAATACATTATAATAAACATAAATAAAATAACAAGAAAAATTTAATGTTTTTATCCTTACACTCTTTTCTGCTACTGTTTTTCTTATTTCAGGAGAAATTTTGATATTTTATTATATGTTATTGTGTGTCGATATATTGGCCGGGCCGCAAAAATGTTTGTCGTGGGTCAAGAGTTTGACACCCCTGAAGTATAAGTACAACAGTTTTTGATCTCAAAATACCATAAAAAGATAACCACTCAATTTTTAAAGGAAAAATTTAAAAATTCATTAAATATTTTAAAATGCCACTCCTAAAATAATTGAAGCACACATATGAAATCTGGTTTTTTTACAAATACGTCGAGCTGTGTATAAGAAAAGTTGATATTGGTTTTGTGATAACGTGACTGATGTTCACAAAATACCTATTTTTATAAATGTATAAATTATAAATTAAATATGGAAAATGGACAAATTATAAATTAAACTTTTTTTAGAAAAGTTAGTATTGCTTGAACCCCAAAACACATATAAATTTTTATTACATATATTTATAGTAATAGTTAAAAATAATATCAAAACATTTGGCATAATAGAAAAAAAAAGCCTTAGCATTTTAAATGAAGATAAACTAGTTATTATTTCTTTCAGTAGTTTTTATTTGCCATTGGGACGTGAATAAAAGCGAACATAAAAGTTATCACACAACTCTGGGGTTTTTTTAAAGTAGAACTTTCAAATTTTGTGAGAATATAGAAAAAGATATAAAGAATTATTCAGGCTAAAATAATAATTAAAAAATTGGTTCAATTTTTTTGAAAGTTTTTGTCAATTGAATCTCGTATCCCCTTATAAAAACCGTATAAATTTGAAAATTTGTGCTTCAAAATTAATAAAAACTAACTCTGCATTTACATGCTCCATTGTTTAACATACTTTAAGGTGTCCGACTGCGTTCGGAACCGTGATTTTACAAAAGCGTACAAACGAAAGTTTTTCATATTAAGTGTCACTTAGATTGGAATACACGTATAAACTTGTTTTGTTAATGCAATAAAAAATCATTTAAATACAATATTTTGGCAAAAAAAATGAAAATAGAATTAACCATTTTCAAAACATTCTTCTTTTATGGAATATGCTTCTATAATAATCATATTTTGCCTATATAGCTCAAACCTCTGTACAGAGCCTGAACTAGGATTTTTGAAATATATAATTTATACAAGAGGATTTATATCCATATTTTAATATATCAGAGTGGGAAAATTTTAACGAAAAAACACCAATACTTATTTGAATTGGTAGTAACTCTGAAAATAATTTAAATTTTTTTCAAAATTCTTAGTTCAAGTTCTTTGGAGAAGTCGCATCTATATACGAGTATAAGTAAAATATTATTATTGTTGAACCATTTTTCAAAACAAGAGAATATTTTGAAAATAGGTAATTCTTTGTTAATTTTTTGCCAAAATATTGCATTTAATTTGCATTTTTTATTGTAATAATATTTTTAAAACAATTGTCTACGTGTATTCCAATCTGAGAGAAAAATGCTAGATAGTAGCTGTAACAGAGAATTTCAAATTTGGTGGACCGTAAAACATGGCATTATTAGTAAAGGCGACAAAGCGTGTGTATTTTATGTACTGGAATAGTGGTATGCAGAACATCGTCCGTAAAACGGTATTTTGAAACATATCACAGACCATCTTGTCAAAAAAGGGAACAGCAGTAAAAGTAATTAACTGCTTAGAAACTGTTTGGCAGATGATTCAAATTTAGCATGTCATCTACAAAAAAGTAACATCTTACAATCCTAATATACGTTATTTGTCATCCAATCTGCAACAACAGAAATGGCACAAATATTACTTTATAATTTGGATTATACGTATAACTAAAACATTTATAAGTTTAAAGTGCAAAAGGTGTATTTTCATAGTAAACAGAGTTTTGTGTTGTTAGTATTTAATTTTATTATCTTCCCAATAATATATCACAAGTCAAAATTATTTGACGGCATGTCTGTACCTCATTAAACACTCTTTTAGAAAAAATGGCACATTGATCCGTAAAAGTTCGCCATCCCTGGGCTAGGAAGTGTAGAATTATTAGTAAATTTCATTTCTATAATTACATGTTTCTAGAATATTGAGAAAACTTATTTTAACGCACATTTGGGAAATATATGTTGAGACTTAACTAAGTCTGACAATGAGTCTAAAAAGTCTAATTTTTTCTTTTCTAAAAGTCTAAAATTTGGTAGAAGTATAGTTCGGTACATTTGAAATGAAATAATTTCATTCATTCTATTATTTGTTTTCTCCCGTCTTTAGTTCTCTTTCAAGTATTTAATTCATAATTTTTCAACTTTTATTAGATAACACGAGAGTAATTATTCTTTCTTTGTTACAAAATACTCAAAAAATCAAAAACAAATTTTTCAATTTTGTAAAAGTATTTTTCTTTCTCAAAAATGTTTATTTTTGCAATCGAAAATAGAGGCTCCAAATTTCTGTTATGCCTCGAACAAAACTCCGACAAAACAAATTAAATTCCGGAAGTGTGGGGAAAAGGGTTATCCGGGAAGAAAGTTTATTGAAGAACTAAAATTTCTTCCTCACTGACTTCCAACAGTAGAGAATTTTAAAGACGTACAATACCTTCGACAACTCCAAAGGAAATTTTCTAAAAAGACTTTCTGCTTCGGTCATCAAGGACAGAAAATTAAGGGAAAAGGAAGGTTTGGGGGCGAAATCGAGCGAAAACCCCGAATGAGATAAAACCTTTTCGTTTGAAACCGTCAATGGAACGCTTTCTGCTGCGAACACGCCCTCCAACAAGGGACCGATAACACGTGAAGCGATAGCACACACCACAATGGAACAGAAAACCGATTATCTTCTGCTTCACTGTAGACTTGAGTCGAAACAGTTGACTGTTGAAACTTAATTGATTATCACCACAGCGAGGGGGGTTTGAGACTTCGCATTCAGAATCTTTGTTCACTCGAAGGATTCTCATGAAAGGCATGCAAGGGGAGACTTTTCCTCAAATCCCATGGAAATGTGTTCTGTGTAGAGTTTGGAATAAAGAATGGTTAAATCCCGTGGGAATGGAGTTTGCTATAAACTTTCCAAACGATATAGTTTGGAAGGGGCAATTATGTTTAAAAAACCCTGTTTATTTCTTACCCTTTGTTGATGAACAATATCCTTGTGCAATGCTATCTTTCTTGGAAATGTATTCCGGTGTTTTCTATTTTCCTCAAATATCGTTTCGTTTTTTTACCAGTTCTCACTTGGAGTTTCATCAAATATCGCTTAGCTTTTTTTAATTAAATACTGTTTATTAATCATATAGATATTCTTTAAATAATTAATTAGGATAGAAAATACTATAATTGTTTCAGTTGGGATTAATTGCTTTGATGTGGACCTCTTTCCAAAGTTATAGCAAACTTCTCAGGGGTCAGTTCTTCCTACGCCTTCTACAAACTGCTCCACATCACTAGCCCTCAGAGCAACACCTACGGCTTAGTGAAAGAAACCAGTGGTGTAACGTACACCCCTGCATCGAGGTGGCAGGATTCTAGGGGGTTCAAAGTTTGACTGACGCCAAGTACTGCTTGAGGCCCCAAACCTGACTTTACAGGGAAGCCCTATTAATACTCTCCGTTAAGCAACTGAGAGAAACAATGTCCTCCATCTCTCTCTCTCAGAGGGGCAATTTCAAAATTCCTTTCAGTTACTGTGTTACCTGACCATAAATTTTTCCAATCTAAGTTCAAAGTCCCACAAAAAACTTCTCGTCAAGCTATGTCAATAAAAAGTATTGAATGTAGCTAACAAAATCTTTCCAAAACTCTCTCTTAGTCAATTCTGAGTCAAAAACGAATTCAATCAACCAAAGGTACTATAGCTGGGCTATCTACGAAGTCTATTCTCAAAAACTCGTTTTCTTCCATCCATCCAAATTCACGCTTTAAGCTAGAACAGGGGTCGGCAACCTATGGCACGCGTGCCACATGTGGCACTCAATACGATTCTCAGTTGCACTCTGCACTACTCTACAAATTCGTCAATGTTTCAGTGGATGGAAGTTGATAAATTTGTAATAATCCTTATTTGACAAACATGTTCAGAATTATGGACATTAACGAAATTACAAAAAATTCTGAGAGATATCTCCAAAATAAATTTACAACTATTTTACAAATTGTTGAATGTTTTTGCTAGAGAGATTTAATTGTTTGAAGACAGAAAATTGCCTGTACTCTGCTTTCCACTTTTGGTTCCTATCTAAGTATAAAACCTATTCTCATATGAAAATTTTTTCGAATCCTCAAAGAAATGGTTTGACAAATAATTACTCAGAATCATGACAAATTGATAGTCACAAATTATACCCCTGATTTTGATGTATGAAAATATATAGAGAGGTGGAAATATTAGGTTAGCATTAAAATTTTTATTTTTATTTTTATTTAACTATAATGAAGGGAAATACTTATATATTCTATGTTGTCCATTTCTTATTTTAGTAAATATGTTTAAAAGTACTTAATATATGAGCAATTAAACAACACCTTATTCTACAAATACAAATACTTATACTCAAAAACAAATACTTATACTAAAATTTAGAATCTTAGTAACTGTTATTTTTTAATTGAATGAGTTTACTAGGTATACTATGCAGTGGCACACACAAAGGAAGGGGTTCCTCGAATCTGGACCCCCCTCCCCCATAGACCTTGATTTTTTCGATCGATTATAATCCTACGTATATAGTGCGTAAAACTTAATAAAGTATTTGTTATTGGTAATTAATTTTATTTCTTAATGCTAATTATTTATTCTATAATTAACTTTTTACTGTTTCTGTTTTCGAAAATCGACAAAATCAGAAGAATATGTTGGGCGGCGTATTGGAGCATGATACGAGAATAGTGGACTTTCGACTCTCCCCCTGAAAAATTCCTACGAGCGCCACTGATACTATGTAAAATGTCTCGCGTTACTCAATAATTTCTACACAAAAAATCGATTTCTAAGCAAAAAAGATGAACATCCATTAATGCATCTAAGCATCAACGTACCGCAACTTTTTTTCTTTCGCTTTCCATTGGTATTCATATTGAATAACACAACAGATTTGTTTGCTCAATGTTTGTCGCACCTCAAAAGAACCCACAAACGCTGTTCTCCATTCGAGAAGAGGGTGTTCTTAAACACGTAAATTTTATCGTCCGCAAACACCCCCGTCGGGTAAAAAGGAGCGCTTTAATCGTCCCCCACAATGCCAGGTAGTCATAAAGTAGTTGAAAAATTTTATTGCCCCGGCTGTGCACTGACAAGGCAATTGTTATGACATCCTCGGGCGACTGTGCATTTTGAATGTTCGCGTAAAGATGCGTTTTGTGTGTGTGGATACACACTACGGAGATTCGATATTGAGGTTTTTCAAAGCAAAAGAGATACGACTGTTTTTGCTGGTGAATTTTTTATTAATATTATTTTTTCCCACCACCGAGAATTTGTGTTTGAATGTTGAATATGAATATATAAGCCCTCCGGGCGCCTACTTCTGCAGAAGTTGTGAGCAGTGTTTTTCTTCCTATTCTGGCTGAAGAAGGGATGTTTATTTTTTGGATTTCTCAACAGAGAGGAAACGCAATAAAAACACAATGAGGCGCAATAAAGTATTCTTTTCCCCTTTTTTTCCACCTCTTGAAAGGAAAAGGAGTGAATGTACACGGGCAGCGCCAGTCAAAGGCGAGGATAGTAACTGGGCTTTTGAATGTTGCTTCTCCACACAAGGACCCAGTAGTCTCATTACCGTTACAAAACGCAACAATTAGGAGACCTTTGTATTGAGCTTATTTTCTCGTCTGCTTCAAATTGCTACAGCCAAAGGGTAAAACGGCTGCTGGTTCATTTTTTTTTCAAGGGCATTGTTAGTTTTCGCTAAGTATTGAGAAAAGCTATCGCACGTTGCTTAAAATTAGCGCTGCGTGCCAAAACCCTGCGGTCCCTTGAAATGAATTTTAATGTTCTGTTGTGTAATGGGTGTATTTTGTCACGTGATTATTAATTTTTATATATAATAATCTTATCTCATGCAGGAGCTTTAAAAGTTTTTTTCGTCCCGAGCATGTAGGTCGTTCTTAAATATTCTCGTCATTTAACACGATTTCTCCTGTTTTGTCGATTTCACTTTTTCCAGAAAGGCCACGATCAACCCCCGATGCTAGTTTATGCCAATAAAATTGTGAATCAAAGCGAGACGTAAACCTTCTACTTTTATGTTAAAAAAATGCACCTCTTTTAGAGATATAGTTGAGGGAAGAAATAGAATAAGAGTTTCTGACATGAATAGATGATATTATTACATTTAACACTGCTTTATATTATACTCGTATTTATGTAAATTTAATTTGAAATACGTCATGTCCAGATTTAGATACAGGCATAAAACTAAGAATGATCAAAAGTGCACTTAAATTGAAATGGGCTTTCCCCAAATCTGTTTGAAAAGGTCCGTCATCAATAACCCTTGTTTTGTTTTACAGTGCGAATCGTTGATAAAAACTCCTCACTCCCCAATTCTGTTTAAAGTTAGTCATTTCCCCTCAAGTAGAAAGTTTCCGGGTTATCCATTTCTGTTTGAAATATGACTTAATTAAATAACAAGTTATAAAAAAAATTTAATCAATTCCTACTTTGAATGGATGAAAGGAAAGTATTTTATTGGCGATTGAAAATTTGAAAAATACACACATATATATATAAAAAGTGAAAAAGTGAACTAAAATGGTAGGAATTGAAAAAAGAGCATGATTTGTGTCTGCATTGTTGTAATAATGCAAACCCGGTTTGGCTAGTTCGGCTTTTTTCATTGTTTTAACAGTTACATTGTTACAACAATGGAGATAAATCTAAATTGGCGTCGAAAACTGGTAATTAATGAATTAATTTTTGAAAAAACTGTCTTAACATCAAGTGTCATCCACTACAAGTTTAAAAAAATTATTTGAATTTGATTGGATGAATAGAAATAATTTCATTAACGACTAAAAATCTGGACAAGATGAAGATCTTTTAATAAATATGTAGAGAGTGTGAGAGCTAATGTAAACACTTAAGAGTAAGCCGAAGAAATGCTCGGTATACGTATGCGCTCATTTACTTCTAGACTACTTCCCAGCGTAACATGGTGTGAATAATGGAAGCATATTATTATCTTCCCAGAAAGAGGCAGTTTTAAACCAAAATTGTTTTATTAATTTCTCACACTAGTTCAAAGTACACACATTTAAAAACACTTAAAACACATTTAAATTCTTTAAACTATACTCTCCGAAGCTCGTCCCGCTTTTGCTCTCTTTTTCTTCTACTACATGTTGCCATTTGGTACTAACTGAACTTAGCATTCCTGTGGCGCCCTCTCACCAAAAGGGCTAGTTCTTCCGTCCTAGGCTAGGTCTTCAGTCCTTTACACCAGACATAGATGTCCCCTTATGAATCCTTTGCTCTTTTTGCATTTACAATCGAACCTCCATATAAGGAACCTCTATTTTACGAACTTTTTCCTGGAACGTGACGAACATTTTACTATTTTCTTCATAAATAGCCTTCAAATAGCGAAGAGGATTTTCTATTTAACGAACGTTTTTTTTTTATGATTCGTTTTTTCTTCTTCCTATTTTAAAAATATTTGAGGATGTTTTTCAAATTATTCTCTCTTTAAGCATATTTTATGGTGATTTACTTGAACTGGCTTTAACAAGTGCCTAACTCACCTAGAACAATGAAATTGCCGTAAATTTTGAAACCAAAAAATTCAAATTGAATTTAAAGATTTTATCAGTAATTATAAATTCAAGAACATATGTGGTAGTGTATGCTTAAAATTATTGGTTATAAAATAATGTATGTTTAAAGTTACTGTAGGCTTAAAATAAATTAGAGAAATATTTTTACAAAATTCTTTACTTTTAGTATAAAATTATTTTTTAATATTGAACATACAGTGTATTTTTCGACAAGGTTTTTTTTCTCTTTTCCTTGCAGATTTCTTTTTGATGGGTAAAATATATAAAACAAATAGATATTAACAAAAAAATGGAGTAATTACTTTTTTTTAATAAAATATTGTGTTTATGAATTTAAAATCTGCTTTATGTGAATTCTAAAGTACATAAAAAGATGAATATCTGTTTAACTATTTTTCTACATAACGAACTTTTATGTGAGATTTAGCGACTTCATTATATAGAGCTCTGACTGTACATACTCTAATACAAAAAAAAGGTGCACTTGGTTAGAAGTTGACCAGTATGATTGAAACTGGGGGAATGGTACATCTGTTTTAGAGATGCAAAAATGAACAAATTTTCAAGTTATTTTCATTCAAAAGCAAAAGCACTTAGAGAGATGCATGTATACATTATTATATGCCACTAAAACAACTGAACAATTCATGAAACGAGAGTGACATATAGAAACTTTGGAGAAAATGCTGATGTGCTGTGATCCTTTTTAGTTCTTTGACTTCCAATATGCCTTCTAGATATACAGAGTGGCACGGTAGCCAAGTGGTCTAGGCATCGAATCATGGCTACCGTGTCATGAGTTCGATCCCACTACCACTAAGACCCGCCGTGTAGGGGAGCGATGCGCATTAAATCTGTCGAGAGCTCAAACGTCCTCTGGTTGGTGTGGTAGTTAAGAGAGGGGTGCCAGCTCAGGTGTCGTCCGCATCACTTGACCATGATTCAAAATTACGCGGACCGTCGCCAAAAGCCCTCGTGTTGCTAAACCGTGTGACGTTAATATTCCCTCCCTCACTCCAGATATACAGTTACTTAAAAGAGCGGAGCACAGTATAAGTGCTGCGCATTTAAGATTATAACCTCTCCACGAATATAACAGTTTGGGCTTTCGAGGACACCAAATCTGGAAGGATAATTGGGTAGACAATCGTGTCTCGAGGCAAGTTTAATTAAGCAACACTTGTTCTTCATGGTGTTGTAGGAACATGAGAAATTGCATTTTTTCATTCTTTATTTTCAATTTCCCTTAGTTTTCTCCTTTCATATTGAGAATTCAATTTTCTCTTTATAATTCTTGACATCGAAATGAAAGGTATTTCGATGTTTGGTGTTTGTATTATTTTAGTTCCTTTTTTAACTATGTAAACTTCTGGGTCTTTTTTTTTTTTTGAAGGATTTGGCTGATCATTGTCATGTTTAACCTGTAAAAATAATCGCAGACAAAATTTGTCCCAACAATTTATTCTGATATTCCTACGGGACACTTAACAAAAACGAGTAAATTTCAAATACATATTCCATCGTTCTTTCTTCACTCCGACTACGTTTTTTCGACTTCGGCTTTCTGGTTCCCGCGGCTCTCGCTTCACCTGGTCCAGTCCAGTCTGTGTCTCACCCTCGTTACGGTGAATTACGACTCGTCTGTGGTCTACGGGCTGCTTGCAGCCCTCCATCCCATATCTGATAATCTTCGATGGGGAATCGGCGATATTGGGTTTCTTTTGACTGCGTAGCTGCATGGCGATTGGTGGAAAGGACTGGATCGGTAGGCGTGCCTACGGTGGAAAAATTCTTGAGGTTTTGGGTGTAGATTTTTGCTTGGGAGAGAGCTGAGGGGTTGCTCTCTGATTGGATGCTGGAAGGTTCTCACCCTCGTTGCCAGGTCCTCTTCTATATATATCTGACCATTGCCAGATCTCCAAGTGTGCGTAAATCAATACAAGCTAATTAATTAGTAAGCCGCTAAATTTCCGTGGATTCCACAATGGGCCTGGATCCATTGTAATTCTACTTCCATTCCACTCTCTTTCAGTTGGTTAAAGTTTTCCCTGCATTCTTCAATAACAATGAAAGCAGAAATAACTCCAAGCACTACTTCAGTCTTAGATCATTTAACATTACCCAGGATGCACGACGAGGAGGCGATCTACATTACACCCCATTTTCAGGTTCTTTTGAGCATTCAAACGCACAGGGTATCTTTCGAATGCAGTGCATACCGGAACTTAGGTATCCAACTACCCTAAAATTATGAATTTCGTCAGAAATTGACACTTTTTTTATGATTTTATTTTATAGGCCATCTTATTAGCTTTATAAAAATACCAAGTTTATTATTTTCCGTTCACTAGAACAAAAACTACTAGTGTTTAAGTAAAAGCAGATGCCATTCCTTTAAGCAAGATGTCATACATGCATTTCTATTTGAAACTGTAACGGTTAGTAATAACAAATAACAGTGAAATAGGGAATAAACTGGAGTAGTGACCATTTTATGAGTGAAACTGATTTTTAATTATAAACAAATAATACTGATTTCAGTCTGGAATTCAGTCAAAATTCTTCTTTGCTGTCATTTTACATTAGATAAATTAATGTTTGAAATAAAAATAAGACAGACTTTGTCAAAAGAAAAGAAATCAAATTATCAAGCGACTTGGCAGTTTTAATAGTATGATCATGAATAATAGGGAACCTAAACTACCCCATAACTCAGTAAAAAATGCATAAAAACGAAGAAAATTTTTACGTGTGTTTGATAGAGATTAATATAGCATTAAAAGCCAAAAATGAATTTTAATATTTTAATCAATTTTCCACATACTAAGTGTCCAATACTGCCTTGGTCTTATGGTATTTTTCCATTAATCTTCATGTTGCGGCCCGCATGAAAGATCTGCCATATGTATGCGGCCCGGCCGGAAAAAAGGTTGAGTACCCCTGGTTTAAAATGAGTCGAAAGTAAGGTTTAATTGCTTTTCTAAAATTCTTTGGAAAACTGAGGGTAATTATTAGAGGTGCGTATGAAGAAAAAAGTGAAATTCATGGGGGATGTCGTTCAAAAGGAGGGTAGAATCCGCATGATGTACAACGAGCATAAGGAAAGGTACGTGGTTCACACATCAAAGGTCATTTGAGTAATTTTAGAATATATTTAATATATTTTTGAGAAACTAAATCATACAAGAAGTTGTTCACAAAGTTTTAAAAATTTCAATTTTTCTCCTTTCAACATCGATTTCTTCTTTTCAGAATGTTCTTAATTTCCTATTTTTCAAAAGTTAAAAAAAAATTTCATGATTGTCCTTCAGTTACATTAATATTTTTCTTATTGGAATGCCCTTAATTTCCTATTTTTAGAAGCCAAGATGTTCATGAATTTGTTCTTCGTGCCTTAAAAATTTCCGTTTCTCTTTTTCAAGCTTCGATTACTTTTTTTTTCCTTTCCTATTTTTCAAAAGTTAAATTTTTCATGAAATTGTTCCATTAAGTTCTAAAAAGTTCCCATTTTTATAACTTAAATTTTAAATGAATTCATTCTTAACCTCTTAGATGTTTTTCCATTTTTTCTCCTTCGGACAAAACGCCATGTTTTTCCCAGTTTGCCTGAACTCGACTTTGAAAAACACGCCTTGGTACCATTTTGGCTCGGCTTGAAAAAAATCTTCGTCAAGGGGTGGATTATAATAGGATTTTGCCCTGTCTTGGTGGAAACGATAATCAAATCTGGTATGGAGAATGGGGTCAACACCAAAATCCACAGATTACTGTGCAATGTCACTCATTTAGAAGACCTGGTGTCACAACGTAAAGCGCACTTGTATAATCGCTTTTGATGTTTGGTACGGGGATTTAAGAAATCAATCTGTAAGAGTTCATATAAAACAAAAAAACATGAGATTTATGTTACATAAAAGGAGAAAATATTAAGTGAAGAGGGAAACAGCTCTGCTGTAATAAGCAGTAGCAGACTTGGGATTGCTTTTTAGTGGGACTAAATCAGATTTTATTAAGCAGCCAACCTTCCCACTTCTGTTTATAATACGGCACAAATATTCAATTAATTCACAATTGATAGGTGTCAAAATCGGAAATAAAATGATGACAAATAAATTCAATTAGATATAGTTTTTGTAGCGAACTGTATACCAAATAACTCACCAAAGAGCAATGAACAAAGCCAAAAAAATTCGGACAGCTGTACTGCGGAAAATCCAAAGTATAATTAATTTGTGATATGCAAAAAAAAATTGTTAAATTTGGTAAGAAATATTCAAAGAAAGGATAAGAAAAAAGTATTTAATAATTTAAAAACGTCTGTAAACAAATAATTTCTCACAGAATTTCTGTGACTAATAGGTCTTTAAACATTCATTCACTATAATGGAATGTGTGTGTGTGTTGTGTGTGTGTGTTGTGTGTGTGTGTGTTGTGTGTTGTTTGTGTGTGTGTGTGTGTGTGTGTGTGTGTGTGTGTTGTTGTGTGTGTGTGTGTGTGTGTTGTGTTTTGTGTGTTGTGTGTGTGTGTTGAAATCATCACCTATTATTTAGGAAAAAAATGTTAACTTTTTTTTTATTTCAGAATTAATTATGTACATGTGTTCACTCAATCTTAAATGATAAAGTTCTTCATTATCAAAGGAATGAATTCCCATGAAATATTTTACGATGAAATAGATTATGCATACTATATTTTTTTGTTTACTCTAATAATGTAAATTCTTTTTCAAACAGTCAGATGATTTGTGGGGAAAATTCCGTTAGACTATCCAAAACCATTTGAGCTTCGAGAGAATAGGTATCACAGGTACACATCACTCTCAAAAAGAAAAGAATTCGAGATTTTTCAAATTGACAGAGCGACAAGCCATCTGATAAGCCTCGGTGTAGATGAGATTCTCCAGCAAAACTTCCCTTCTCTTGCAACAACCACTTCACACACACAGTTACATAACATGAAAAGAACAGAACGGCGAGCCCAACCAGATGGGTCGAATAAAAGCAGACTCCCCGCATACCTCCGCGGGGGTCCACATTAGCAAGTGGTTGTCGGACACAATGGAGGATTGCGTCTGCCCATTGTGTCTCCGTCCACCCCGCTGCTTACGAGCACAATTCAAAAAGTTTATTTCCTTCACACTATATATTTATTACTGAGGGAAAATTGCACGGTCGGCGGGAAAAAAAGACATGCGGCGGGAAAAAAAAGTAAAAATGGCCAATACCATACTTTGATCGACTTTCACGGCCACCATGCCTTGTTGGAGGATTCCTGCACCTTTTGTTCGGAACCGAGGGGAGCCAAGGGCTGTCACCTTTCCGTTTTTTTGGAAGACCCCCTTGCTAAAATGTGCGTTTTGTGGATGGATGTAATAATCGCCAAATGCGCCAACATGATCAAAAAATTGGATAACTTGAAGAGAGTTGGACTGATCGGTTATAAATGTGAGTTTTTCCTTCACTTCCTACTTATGCTTATTTCTTTAATGGGAAATTCAAATTTTTTTCGCATAAAAAATAGTTGCTGTTATTTTTTTTTATTTTTATTTATTTAGTTATTTATTTTGATTTTTATTTATTTAGTTATTTATTTTCCATTTATATTTGCTATTCGTCTTTTGTAGGATTTAGCAGCAGATGATTTAAGAGTCCATTCACGGTTTCAAGCCCTGATTCAACCAAAGATTATGAGAGGGATTTCGGACTAGGGAAGATGCTATGTACGTTAATCTAAACTAAGCTTCTTTTTCATTCACCCAACTCAATTGATTTTACTGACTTAGGATAAACATTATCCCCATTGGCAATGGTCTTCATAATTCTGAGCCATGGTAAATGCCAAACATATCACCTGATCAGACACCTTACTGTTCTGACTTTCGTATCATGTTACGTGAAGATTCTGAGCTCCGACGTATTTCATGTGCCTCAATCCTTTTATATGAATATCAGAACTTGAGCAAGTAGCTCGGCTGAAATATTAAGGTATCCGATTACCCTAAAATTATGAATTTTGCCAAAAATTGACAATTTTTTTTATGATTTTATTTATAGGCCGTCTTATTAGCTTTTTAAAAATACCGTTTATTATATTCCGTTCACTAGAACAAAAACTACAAGTGTTTTAGTAAAAGCAGATGCTATTACTTTAAGCAAGATGTCATTCTTTAAAACGCGTTTCACTCGAAATGTGGTTTTTTTTAAATAAAAAAAAAAAAACGTTCAAACGGGGACAGCAAAAACTGAAAAAGTTTTAAAAATAATTAACTGAAATTTTTTGTGAATGTTCTGTATAATAGTAGAAGTATTTTAACCTTCAAATTTATCAATCACTGTTTTATTACAAAATTTACAGTCCGTTATGTGAATATAATCACTTTTTATAAAGCAATTTCATATAATAACTAATATAAAGTGCTCTAGTTTTTGTAAAAATTAAAATATCTCTTATCCTGAAGGTCATTTCAAAAATGAATAACATAGCAACTCATCAGAAGTGAAAAATTGAAAATGTGTTTATAAACATTTGGTACAGAATAGGCCGCGTTTAGGCTATTTTTGTAAATTTTTAACAGTTTTTTTTTCCATTTTAGTATTAATAATTTCTTTTTCTCTTCTTATATTTTTCTTAAAATGTATTCAAGAAATCTAAAAACAACAAAAAAAAAATCCCCATATCTCCATTTTTTCAATAAAAAAAGTTGTCACAAGTAGTCGGATACCTTAAAGTTCGTGACGACTACTCGGCCATTAGTGCTTACCGAAATAAGTGTCGTCCATGATAATACATGATAACTCAAATTATGGAATCTGTTGGCAATAGCTTTCACCTCGCACTGAAGCGATGTTAATTCAAATCAACCAAAGTAGGAAATATTTATTACACTTAATGAATTGAGAACAATAAGCTACGCTTTACATTGAAAAACAAAATGCTAAGCATTTCTAAATTGGTGTGTCGTGGATGTGGAAAGTGAGGTGCCACTTCTTGTTTCGGCCTCGTCATCTGAACATGGCTCAGATTTGCGATGCATGCATCTCTGAGTTAGACAAAAACAGACAACCAGAAACGTTCCTTTCTGAAAGCTTTTCCCACAGGGGTTCAGTACTAAAAAAGTTTTCTCTTTCCTGCTGCAAAAATGATGTATCTCTAGCAGTAGCGCACACAAGAATTTTTCAAGGGGGTTGGGGTCCAGGGTCTTATAAGTCTACTATTCTCGTATTATGCCCCAATACGCCGCCCAACATATTCTTTTGATTGTGTCGATTTTCGGTAACAAAAAGAAGTAAAAAATTTATTATTAGATGAATAATTGTTGTTGTTGTCGTGTATGACAAAGTGCAAAGGTATTGTATATAACAAAATAAAGATAAAGAAATGAGTCAAATATTGCCAAAGGCGTGAATCACTGCCGTGGCAACATCCATGGCACGATCCGAGTATAGGATGTCCATGCTGTAGTCATTGTCTATTTTAAAAGGGCACCAACAATGGAAGGACAGTTAAAAAGATGTTTGGGATCCAGTTGCTTGCCTGGGCAGTGCCTGGATTCCACATATGATCTGGCTCCATCAGGCAGAATCTTCATGCCCTTAAAATGTTTTGTCCTTAGTCTGGTTATTGTTGTTGTAATTTCTCGGCTATAATTTAATTCTGGCAGCGAGAATTTTTTTCGTGGGTTTGAGCAGAACTTTTGTTTTGCGACTGCGTTGGCATCAAAGACCGTAGTCGAAGAAGTTACACGTTCAAGGGTTCTGGCTTCATTGGCAAGGAAGATGAATAATTAGTATTGATTAATAAAATTAATTATTAAAAACAAATAAATTAAATTTTACGTACTATATAATAGGATTATAATCAAACGAAAACAAAATCAAGGTCTTTGGGGAGAGGGGGGTAAAATCTTAGTTTATTTCACACTTTTGGCGACGGAGGAAACGTGCCAAATTGCACTAATTGCTCGTTTTTCTCTAATGGACGTCTATTTAATAAGTCGAAAATAATTCGATAAGTTGGCGATAAATAAAGGAGTACATTAAAATAGGACCCAACCTAATTTAATTTTATTCAAAATTTAAAAAGTCGTGGGGTTTTCTTCGCATTCTTTTGTCTTGTTTGTCAAAAATGAAGATATAATAGCTCTCATTCATACGCATACTTCTCGCTTATTCTCACCAAAACAGATCGCCAATAGATTTCTTGTATCTTCTAAGTGCGATGTTAATTAGCAATCTTACACCAAAGGAGGACGTAATGATTGGAGAAGGTGCAATTAATTAGAGGCCTTTGTGCCTTGATACAGATTTTCGATTGACTGCATCTTCATTGATTTTTGCTTTGATGCGATTAAGTCTTAACTCTTTTACGGTTAGCCAGCGTCTGACAGTGAACTGTCAGGAAAAAAAATTTACTCTGACAAGGATGACACTTGAACTGGTTCCCAATTCTCTACATCCACTCTTTGTCAACGTGAGATCTTTGAATTCCAGCACATTTAACATGCATCAGCTTTTTTGCACGACCTTTGAAAAAAGGGCTCAAACATAAAG
>BMAO01036412.1:0-23877 GCA_019973975.1 Trichonephila clavata | reverse complement strand
AATTTCATTTCTGTTTTAAACCGAAAGATTATTTTTTCAGGAACAAAATGTCGGAGGTACCGTAAAGAAAAAACACCAAAGTGGTTCAGAAAACGTAAAAAGCGGCAAGAGCAACAAATAAGCTTAATGAACAATTGAAGAAGACACACAACCTTTTCAAACTCTGATTTAGTCGCGAATCAAAGGAACATCAACCTCATGACTCTCCAAGTACGTCTTCTGCCAGCCACACGAGGGTAGTAGACCCAGTAGAGGTTCCTTGCGAGCCTTTGAACAGATTGGCCAGGATCAAGAAACAGCTACGTTAGTCGGTGCAGAGGAAAGTGAGGCCGAGACAGAGGTCATACATCAAAACGTAGTTCCTCTAGGGGTAGAATACCAGAATGACATTGGCTTATGGCAAAATATTACCAACGAAATGCAAGATTTTTGGTGTACTAGAGACCCTAACGAATGTCAACACTTTGAGTGTGGATTTTTCTGCTTCAAGCCGACAGTACGACGATAGTAAAAATTTTTTTTTTCTCAGTCTATGTTTTTTTCGGAACACATAAGTGGTGGTAAAATCAAACGGGAGTGGCTCATGTATTCTCCGTCTACTGGAAAAGTATACTGTTTTCCATGTATCCTTTTTGGTGAAGCTCAAAAACCGTTCACACTTTCAAACTGTATTTTCTTATTGGAAAAATGCGTTGCACCGAATTCAATCGCATGAGAATAATGCAACTCACCGAGTATGGTATACAGACACTGATTAGTAGACGGTGCATTCACGGACGAATCGACACTTCTTTGGAGGTTACATTTAATAAAGAAAGAGAATATTATATTATATATATTATTATATTATATTATTATTATTATATTATTTATTATATATATTATTATATATTGGAAGAAAGTTTTTAGAAAAAATGGTCTCAGTGATAAAATTTTTTAGCAATTCGTGGTGACAATGAAATTCTCGGTTCTCAACATAATGGCAACTATTTGGGAATTTTAGAGTTAATCGCTGAGTATATTAGCAAAATATGGTAATGAAGGCAAAGGAAAACAATCGTTTTTGTCTGCAACGATTTGCGAGGAACTTATTGAAATATTGGGAAATAAGGTTTTAAAATATATTGTTAATGAAATCATTGAAGCCAAATACTTCTCAATAAGTGTCGATTCGACACCAGATATATCACACACTGATCAGTTGACTGTAGTGCTGAGATATGTTACGTCGAACGGAGAAGTGGCTGAACGTTTCCTTAAATTTCTTTTCATACAGAACCACAAAGGGGAAGAACTAGCCACCGAGATATTAAGTTTTTAAGCCAATATAACATTGATGTAAGAAATTTGAGAGGTCAGTCTTACGATAATGCGTCGAATATGTCTGGTTGTTTACAATGGTCTCCAGGCGCATATTAAGAGAATAAATCAACTCGCACACTACATTCCCTGTGCTGAATTTGGTTGGAGTACGCGCAGCAGAAAGCTGCGTGGGAGCAACATCATTCTTCGGATTCGTACAGGCACTATACAACTTTTTTACGGCATCAACTCATCGCTGGGCAATTATGCTCAAACAACTTGAAAAAGGTGATGGACGTAAGCGAGATCCGTCATTGGTTCTGAAAAGAGTATCCGATACAAGATGGTGTGCAAGGGCCGATGCTACTAAGGCTTTGGCAAATGGTTACAACAGTTTTCAGAAAGCTTTGCAGTCTATTGCTGGCGATGAGATTCAGACATCACAAGTGATTCACGAGGCGAAATGTCTATTGAATGACTCGGCAAAAAAAGAAAATGCTGTAATGGTCGTATTTTGGGCTGCCATACTAGATCGGATCAATGGTGTCAGCAAATCTTTACAAAAGAAAACAATTGAACTTCGAACGGCAGTCGATCTTTTAAAATCGCTTTTTAGATTTTTTAATTTCACAGAGAGAATTATTTGACGACTACGAGACTAAGGCAAATGAGAAAACTGATACTCAATACAGTGAAGAGAATCAGCGTGTGCGAAAAAGGAAAAGGCATCACGATAACGGACCTGCAAAAGAAGTTGTGCTCAGAGGAAAAGAGAAATTAAAAGTTGATACATATTTGCCAGTACTAGACATGCTGTGTACAGAACTGTCGCGGCGCCTAGAAGCTTACCGGGAAATAAATGATCTGTTTGGGTTTCTAACAGATTTCTCGACAAAAATCGACGCTGAAATTAGACAGGCTTGCACAAAGTTTAAGGAACATTATTTCGAGGACATTGAGCCTGAGTTTATAGACGAAATGGTGCAGTATAAATACTTCATCTTACAATTAGAAGACGCCGGAAAAGAAATTGTGCCTGCTGTAGAGTCTTACAAACTGATTATTGGTAACATGGCACAAACAACTTTCCCGAATGTAATGACAGCTTTGCAAATATATAGAAGTCTAATGATTACAAACGCCACTGGTGAACGAAACTTTTCCAAATTGAAATTAATTAAAAACTGTCTTCGTTCAACTATGTCTCAAAACCGTTTAAATTCATTGGCCATAATGGCAATTGAAGATGATGTATTGGAAAAGGTTAACTTTCCAGGATGTCTTGAACGATTTTGTAACAAAAAAGTTAGAAGAGTTAATATTTAAGCTTATTGTATGATTTTTTTTAAATGCATATATTAATTACTTATATTCTTTTCGTTTGATTCAATATTTTTATTGAATAATGTGATAATATACCTATGTAGTAAAAAACAGCGTAATTATGAATAAAGTGTTGTGTTAGCGAAAAAATATATTAGGAAGTTAGAAGACGGTGGGGGGGGGGGGCGAGACGAGCATTGCCTAGGGGCCGCGACATGCATAAGCCGGCCCTGTGACTGACTACGTGCGGAGCTATGATTTTGTAAAAGAATTATACTTTTTTTGATATTTAGTATCAATTGAATTAGAATATACATATAAATTGTTTCAAAAATATTATTACAAGAAAAAAGTATTTAAGTCCAATTTTTTTGGCAAAAGATTGAAGAAAAAAAATGGAATATATTCAAAACATTCTTCTTTCATATCAAAGGCTTCTATAATTATAATAGTTGACATACATATGACTAGAACCTCTACGCAGAACCTGAACAAGGTTTTTTGAAATATATTATTTAAAAATTTATTTATTCATATTTTAATAGATGAGATAGCAAATTTTAAACATAGTTACACTTGTTATTATTTCAATTAATCTTAACTCTAAAATAATATGAATTTTTCAAAACTCCTATAACTCAGCTCTTGTATAGAAGTCCTAACAACATATATATATAAATATAGGCAAACTATTGTTGTTATTATTATTATTATAGAAGCATTTTTCATAAAAGGAGAACATTCCTTTTTCCTTTTAAATATCCCAAAAAAATATTCATTTGTATATTATTTCAAAATTCCGACTCCAAACATAATCTTTAATGGTATATAATATTTTATATGCATTTTTATTAAATATTATTATGAATCTTAAGTGAGATTATGAACAGAAAATGCAAAACTAGAATGAACAACAGTATTTCAGTTAAGTTTAGAAGCTTTCCAGAAAAAAAATAAAGTGTAATTGGAAAGCATTTGCAAAGATATAATCGTTATCTGTGTGTGTGAGGAGTTTATGAAATTCTTTGACCCATTTAACATTTAAGCACTGCAATGTTTTCTCAAGAAGAAAGCAATCATTCTCAATAAACATAGAGTGTTTGGTATATCTCCGAAATCGAGCATTATTAGCCGATTTTTATGATCAGGAAACAAATTTCGAAAATGGAATTACATTTTTTAGACGTGGTGTTTTCTTTCAGCGACAAGGAGAGCTATTTCTTAAAAGATTTCTATTAAGTCAGTCGAGAAACGTTCTGTGTTTTCAGCTGTTATATCCTGCTTGAACCAACTTACGTCAAAAAGCTGATCAAACACTGCAAGATAGATTTTCAGTTACGGTTCGCAAAACGTTAGAAAATATATACGATACTGTTAAGGCTTACGTTTTAACTTTTTATTAAAGGTGCTCTCAATAACTTCTTTACTTCAAATAAGAACCCATCATGAATTTCTTATTCAACATATTTTATTTTTCAAACAGTACTGAAAAAAAGATGCAGTTCACACAATCAAGTTCATCACAATCATACAAATGCAAATTTCGAACTATAGAATTATTCTTTTTCTCAAATTCTCTTTTTAATCGATCACAGAAACAGTAATCAGTTAAATATTATAGCAAACGACTTATTTCAAACACAAATCTGATATTATCTATATATATATAAATGTTATGTTGGTTTGTGTACGATCCCATAACTCAAAAAGTTCTGCATGGATTTATCTGAAATTTTGACACAACTTTGCATTTGACCCCGGTCAGGTTCTTATGTACTTTTTATTTCGAAATGCACTCTAAATTTTTTTTAATTTAATTTTTAAGTGAGTTTTTGATGTTATGACGTCATACGATGTCACGACTCGCTCTGAATGCGAAAATTTAAGCTTTACACATATTTTTTCCCCAATTATTATATATTTTTATTATACTTAAGTTTATTGGTTGTCATATTTTTCAATTTTTTTGTTCTTTGATATGTAATTGTGATTAATTTTCGAATAAATCATTTTTTTAAAATTATTCTTTCAGTCACTCAAATTTTGTTTTGTGGTTATGGCAACATTCTCTGATAGCTAAAGCGCGATAAACAATTTTTTATGTCATTGAAATACACGGGTTAGGTTTTCTGATATATAAATTATTTTTTAACAAAACTATGAATATATAAAAATGTTATGTTGGTTTGTGTACGCTTCCATAACTCAAAAAGTTCTGTTTGGATTTATCTGAAATTTTGACACAACTTTGCATTTGACCCCGGTCAGGTTCTTATGTACTTTTTTTTATTTCGAAATGCACTCTAAATTATTTTAAATTTAATTTTTAAGTGACTTGGTATTACTTATTAATTGACGGACGCGCGATAAACAATTTTTTATGTCATTGAAATACACGGGTTAGGTTTTCTGATACATAAATTATTTTTTAACAAAATACTGATTACAGTTTGCTTGGTATTACTTATTAATTGACGGGGTTTTAAATTAGAAAGTTTTTTTTCCCTATTTTAAACAATGTTTTAAATTTCATTAGATGTTATTACTGAAATACAGGTTAGGTTTTTCGCATGGGCTGCACACTCTTAATTGGGAATCATGTGCTTCTTTTCATATAACGTCACCAATAGGTTGCGATAATTTGTAAGTACCTTATTTTTTCACAAATTATGCTTTCACATTGATAAAGATAGTTTAGTTATTTTTTATGTCAGTTAACAATAGTGTTGTATTTAATTTTTCAATTTATTTTTATGCTCGGGATATGTATTTTAGATATTTTTTTATATAAAATACCAAATTTAATTTGGTTTTTACATATTATCGCACAGTCGCCAGCGTTCAAGATAACTCGCCACTTTGGGAATCCCAATTTTGTATGCGCTGAATTGGCAATCATGTGCTTCATTTCCTATAATGTCACCAATAGGTTGCGATAATACATAAGTATACCTTTAATTAGACTGGCCGCAACACACCAATTTGGCATCATTTCAAAATCATGCCAAAAACAAATAGCGTACCTATATGAAATTAATATTGTGGATATTATGTTAGCCTTTTTTTATCTTTATCTCCAGTAATCCTTAATCAATTCAATATATTTTACAATATATATTTTTGTTTGTATGAAACTATTTATATTGATTTAATCATAATATTGATTCTTCTTTTATTATTAATATATTTTTAAGGTTTAATTTTATGTTATAACTAGCTGTATACAGCTACATTTTGCTTTGGCTTAAAATGGCGCCTCGCAGAAAAACGAATTTGGGTCGTCGTACTCACCATACAGAAGGATCGAGAAGACGGCTTTCGAATATGACTGAAGAAGAGAGGGCATCTGTACGAGAGAGAAATAGACTAAGTACCATTCAGATGCGCCACGCTGAACCTGAAGAAAGACGAGCAGCCAGGCTTGAGGATGCACGTTTGCGAACACAGCAGTCGCGTTCTGCAGCAACAGATTTGTTTCGTTATCAACGGAATGAACGCGAAAGGGTGAGGATAGCTGGAACACGTACCCAAAGAACAGCTGATCTGAATCTGCAATACCATCGTCTTGCATTCCGGTACAACCCAGCTATTGGTTATAGTTCAAGTCAACATGTTGTCATTGGACAGATGAGTCGTGTCTGTACCTACTGTCGGGCTCTAAAGTTCAATAATGAAGCGAAAGGGATGTGTTGTGCTGGCGGAAAAATCAAATTGCCTCACCTTGAAGCACCACCAAAGCCACTGAAAACTTTACTTGCTGGATCTACGGTGGAATCAAAACATTTCCTATCGAACATCAGGAAATACCACTCTTGCTTCCAAATGACGTCATTTGGTGCAGAAATTGTGACTGCTCAATTCATGCCAACTTTTAAAATCAAAGGACAAATATATCACAAGGCTGGCTCACTGCTCCCGTTCAAAGATAGTGACCACAAATTCCTTCAAATGTACTTTATCGGGATAATAAAGATGAAGTCGATGCACGTTATGGAATACATAGTTCACTAAGAAGATCCATCATTTCACAACTGCAGAAGCTCCTTCACGAAAGGAACAATTTGGTGCGATTGTTTAAAATAGCTATTGATATGATGCCATCAGATACTCACAATATTGTTATTCATGCAGACAAAACACCCATTGGAGAACATGTCCGGAGATATAATGCTCCTACTATAAATGAAGTGGCAATTGTCATGGTCGCAGATCAGTTCCAACCTAGAGACATTGTTCACCATCGAAGAAACGATCAATTAATAAACGTCAGGAAAACTCACCGTTGTTATGATGCTTTGCAATATCCAATTATCTTTTGGAATGGTGCCGATGGATATCATTTCAATGTAAAAATGGTTAATCCAGTTAATGGTACAGAAATCGATAAAAAATGCAGTGCAATGAACTTTTACGCATACCGCTTAATGATTCGGAGGAACGAGGACAATTATATTTTGAAATACCGTCAATTGTTTCACCAGTACATTGTTGATATGTACGTAAAAATTGAAACGGAACGTTTGCTATTTCTTAGATTAAATCAGACAAAACTTCGCTCTGAAGAATACATTCATTTGTGAGATGCAGTTGTGAATGAAGGTAATACAACCAACATTGGAAAGATGATTATTTTGCCATCTTCATACATAGGCAGTCCACGTCACATGCAGGAATATGCACAAGATTCAATGGCATATGTTCGCTATTATGGGCGTCCAGACTTATTTATCACCTTCACGTGAAATCCAGCTTGGGATGAGATACAGCAGTTGTTACTTCCTGGACAATCGCAAGTGGATAGGCATGACATCACAGCACGTGTTTTTAGACAAAAACTTAAGTCACTGATGGATTTTATTGGGAAATATGAAGTATTTGGATCTGTACGCTGCTGGATGTATTCAGTAGAATGGCAAAAGAGAGGATTGCCACATGCTCATATTCTAATCTGGCTGTACAATAAAATAACTTCAGACGAAATCGATGATGTGATATCCGCTGAGATTCCACGGGCTGATGTCGATAAGGATTTACATGCAGTTATTATCAAAAACATGATACATGGACCATGTGGTACACTAAATCCAAATTCACCATGCATGGTAGACGGTAAATGCTCTAAGAAATATCCTCGAGCATTCACAGCCAATACGATAACAGGAGATGATGGATACCCTAAGTATAGGAGACGATCAACTGAAGATGGTGGGAATTCAGTAGCTGTACACATGCAAAATGGTGTTATTGAAGTTGACATCCGTTGGGTGGTTCCATATTCACCTCTGTTATCAAAAACGTACAGAGTACACATAAATGTAGAATATTGCAATTCCGTCAAATCGATTAAATATATCAGCAAATATGTGAACAAAGGCAGCGATATGGCAGTTTTTGGTGTGCAACCCGAAAATAGTGACAGAAATGCAGTACAAGTTATCGATGAAATTGCACAATACCAGGCTGGAAGATATATAAGCAGCAATGAGGCTGCATGGCGAATTTTTTCATTCCCCATGCATGAACGTAATCCAGCAGTGATCCACTTATCAATACATTTAGAGAATGGCCAGCGTGTTTATTTTACTGATGAAAATGTACTTCAAAGGGCTTTTAATCCACCTAGTACAACTCTAACTGCTTTCTTCACTTTGTGTCAAGAAGATGCCTTCGCCAGAACACTGTTGTACTCAGAATTGCCCTCTTATTACACGTGGAATGAAACTAAAAAAGTATTCAAACGACGTAGACGAGGGAAACCAGTCGATGGTCAACCTGGCATTTTCAGAGAAAATACAATTGGTAGACTTTACAAGTGCATCCTAATCAGAATGAATGTTTCTATCTTCGCATGTTGTTGGTTAATGTGCCTGGTCCTAGATCTTTCCATGAGCTAAAAGTTGTTAACGGCGTCACACATGCCACTTTTCGCAGTGCGTGTCAAGCGCTGAACTTATTAGAAATAACCAACAATGGGATATATGTATAAATGACGCATGCAACACTGCACATCCAAACCAAAAATTCGCGCTTTATTCGCAATTATACTGACCTCTTGCTTCCCTTCATCTCCCGTAGAGTTATGGGAAAGATATCGATCACATATGGCTGAGGATATTTTGCATAGAGTACGGTTAGAAAATGGCAATATGGCAATGGAATTAACAGAAGGCATTTACAACGAAACATTAATAAATATTGAAGATAAGTGTTTAACTATTGCAAATAAAGTTCTTATTCAATTGGGAATGCCAGCACCCACCCGAGCTACGATTGGTTCATTTGATGTTGATTTGCGCCGTGAACAAAGTTACAACATTAGTGATCTCCAGTTGTATGTCCAATCAAACATTCCCAAATTAACGTGTGAACAGAAGGGCATTTATGATCGCATAATGCAAATGATAAATGACGGAGTCGGGGGGACCTTCTTCTTGGATGCACCAGGAGGAACTGGGAAAACATTTCTTATCAAATTGATTCTGGCAACAGTTCAATCAAAGAATGGCATAGCATTAGCTCTCGCGTCGTCTGGAATAGCAGCAACATTGTTACCAGGGGGAAGGACAGCTCATTCAGCTCTGAAGTTGCCATTGAACATACAAACCATCGAGACTCCCATGTGCAATATTTCCAAAGCGTCTGGTATGGGAAAAGTATTGCAAAAATGTAAAGTCATTGTTTGGGATGAATGTACAATGATACATAAAAAATCACTTGAAGCTCTGGATAGATCGCTACAAGATTTGCGTGAAAACGTTCAACCATTCCGGAATGCATTGATATTGCTCGCAGGAGATTTTAGACAAACATTGCCTGTAATTTCTCGATCAACACCAGCGGACGAAATAAATGCTTGCCTGAAATATTCAACATTGTGGCGACACGTACGTAGATTTCAGTTGACTATGAATATGCGTGTCCAGCTTCAAAACGATCAATCAGCCGAGGTATTCTCACGACAGTTACTGGACATTGGAAATGGACAGCTGCCAATAGATGAGACAAGACAAATATCATTACCTGATAATTTTTGTAACTTAGTGACATCGAAAGAAGAACTTATCGAAAAAGTATTTCATAATATTCAAATTAATTATAGGAATCACGACTGGCTCAGTGAACGAGCTATCATTTTGCGGCGAAGAATAAAGATGTCTATCAACTTAATAATTTGATACAATCCAGCATTCAAGGTGAGGAAATTATATATAAGTCGATAGACACCGTTGTGGAGGCAGATGAAGTAGTTAATTACCCATCAGATCTGCCGGATCTCTTGATCTGCCCGGAATGCCAACACACTTATTAAAATTGAAAATATAGGTGTGCCAGTTATCATGTTGCGTAATGTCAATCAGCCAAAACTCTGTAACGGCACGCGACTCGCTGTTAAGAAATTGATGAACAACGTAGTGGAAGCAACAATATTAACTGGGCCTTTTAAAGGAGAAGATGTCCTGATTCCTCGAATTCCCATGATCCAAACCGATACACCATTTAAATTTAAAAGATTGCAATTCCCAATTCGATTGGCATTTGCAATCACAATCAATAAAGCCCAAGGTCAATCGTTAGAATTATGTGGGTTAGATTTAAATGTGAATTGCTTCTCACATGGACAATTGTATGTTGCGTGCTCCCGTGTCGGCAAACCTGATAGCCTTTATATTTACGCAAATAATGGCAAAACAAAAAATATTGTATACCCACAAGTATAGCAAAATTAGCCCTTTTCTCTCAAGGACTGACTGCAAGGTAGAGCCATTTCTAATTTGTGTATATTTTTAACTGTTTGACTGTTTTTTTTTATTTAAATTAATGTAATTTTTTTTATCAGTTTTGGGCTATTTTTAATTTCTCTGTTTATTACTATTTTATAAACTGCATGAACTTTTATGTATTTTGCATTTAATTTATTATTTAGATTATTTCTTATTTATTTTTGTGATTTGCATTTAATTAATTTTTGCTTATGATTGTTTCTTACATATTTTTGGGATTTTTATCTGATTTTTGTTTATGATTATTTCTTATATATATTTGGGATTTCATCTGATATTTGTTAATGATTATTTCTTATATATTTTGTGATTTGCAATGTGTTTCATTGTCTGATTGAATCTTTAAATAATTTGAAATCACCCAGTTTTTCCTCATGTTTTGAAACTCAAATTAATTTTAAGTTCTCAGATCTCCATTTCTGTAATTAAACCAGACTATCCATTGAGAAAATTATCCCAAATATAAGATTCACATTTGCCTGGATGGACCAGCTCTCTTTTTTCCATTTAACCAGACTGAGCCACAGCAACGCGTGGCAGGGTACAGCTAGTAATTTAATAACTATGACTGCCAAACGATTTATAAAAAAATATATATTATTTTATCCAAAAAAATGTTGTAGCAAAAGTAATTTTTGTTTTAGTAGAAAATATTATTATCTGTTTAATACACAAATAATTGCAAATACTAAAATACGTTTCCTCTTTAATTCTTAAATCGATATTAAAAAATGCACATGTCAAAGTACGAAGCACTATACATAAACGATTTGGCAACAATGCGAACAAATGGTGATTTTGTCGTAATTTTTAGAACAATCTGTAGGAATTACATTTCATGTTCTACGAAAAAATTTACCCCAGATAAAAAAAAAGTATACCAAATTTGTCTATTTCTTTTGTATTTCTTAAAATATTATACTCATTGACTAATAAAGATGATGAGTTTCTACACCGAAAATCTCACTTTAAATAAATTTTCTCCCTAATGTGTGTGTGCGTGTGCGCTTGATGTCAAAGGCAAGAAAATGTGTAAGCGTCCTCTATTACATTTACAAATGGTTTTGTGATGAGGAGAGCAATTGATTTTTTGTTGCAATTTTATGTTTTATTATACATCTATTTTTGTTTAATTAGTTATTTTTTAACCACATCTATTTTTGTTTAATTAGTTATTTTTTAACCACATCTATTTTTGTTTATTTGCTTACAAATTATAGTTAATTTTAAAGGATTCTTAAAGCATCAATGTGTTTTTAAAAGGAGCAAGTAAAAAAAAAAAGACTTCTTAAACCTAAGAAACAGACGATATATTCTTAGTTTGGTTTTTCATTTATATAGAAAATAGTCACATATATAGTACCATTCTTATTTCAAAATTGAAACGCTTAGCAGAATATTTCACTTAATTTTTTTATATTTTACCTTATTTTATTCTTTTGACATCAAATAAGTTTATTTTAAGACAATGGGCTTTGTGTTAATCGCTGTGTTAGGCTTTAAGTTTTTGATTCATTTAGCATAGACCCTTTGATTTACGAAGAATAAAAATATATGTTCCGAGGTTTATTTTTAATGTACATGTTAACTTTATTACTAGGCAAAGACATGGTGAATTCAGAGATTAATTCTTTTGAAATATAATAAAAAAAATCAAAAGTAAAAAAAATTAAATTTTAAATAATTTATCGATGACGAAAAGAATGCTTAGCTATTACAGAGTCTTTTATATGAATTTCAGAAAAAAAAGAACTACATTGCCTTCTCACGTTATTTTTTACTATTAGAAAGAATTTCATAAAGAATGAATACATGAGAAACCAAAAAAATATCAATATTTTTTTGTTTTTATCGTGAACTAATCTTTAGAAAATGCTAATATTATTCGATTTGGTTGCTAAAATTCGCATTATACTTATGTTTGATGACAGTATTTAATTTATGTGTGTGAGTGTCTAATTTTTCAAAATTATTATAAATAGAACTTCCAGTTAACATTATTTAGTTGAAATGATAATGGTGTCGCCATCTATTGAGCTTCGGTAATATATAATTCGTTTCACTTATTAAGTGAATAAAAGATGGCGATACAGGTTTCATTTACCGAAAAAAATCCGGAGTATATATTTTTTTAAACTTTTAACACAAAAATAAGATCGAAATTTACTGGTCTATGTTATACGGTGGGTATAAAAAAGAAGCTTTAAAAATTAAAAACAGAGATGAGTATAAAAAAATTAGACTCTTACATAGATCGGTATATTGTTTATTTTAAAGAAACGACAGGCCTAATGAACTTAAGGATTGTAATTCTAAAAGTGTACTATTTTTAGCGCGTTTTTCACGTAGTGTAAAAAAAGCGCTATTAGGACGCAAATTTCGTCTTCGTCTTCGTTCCATATTTTGTCGTACCTTTTTCTCAGCCAATAAGCAACCGATTGACCTCGGGTTTTCGACATTTGGTCGCAGTTGTGCCCTAGTTGAGCCGAATCATATTTAAATTTAATAATTAAAAAGAATTAAAAAAATTTTTTTAAAGTACAGTACTACTTTTTGTTAGTAAAAAGTTCATTAGTTGCATTATTGTAAAATACAACATGTGAAAAATGAGCTAAAATTACTTGGCCATGCCAATGATTGATATCTTGTTTCAAACGCCTGGGATAATACCTGGAATAAACGACTTCAAAACTCAAAAGCATTGCACATGTACATTTCAGATTTCGTCGTAAAAAAGAGGGTGCGCATATACACTTAAAAATTCAAAACTGCAGCTTGAAAGTCTAGGTGCGTATTATACGGCAAATATACCTAAAAATTTTAAAAAAATCAGTTTGAAAGCATGGATGTGCGTTACATGCCGGATATTATGGTACTAAATTCATAAACTGAGGGGTGGAATATGTGTGTAAGTCTGAAAAAGTCTGATTCTCGCTACAATTTTGTAAAGTATAACTGAATTTTTCGGTTTTGTTCCCTAAAAGTTATCCAAAACAGTGAAATTATGTTGGATATAATTTTAAAGATTTATTAATTAGAAGTTGACTTTTCGAGAATTTTGCTATTATTATTATTAGATGAGAAAACATAAAAATACAAAGTCAGGGATGTTTTAAGGCATGCGTCAACTGAACCCGTCCATGACCTTTGCTTCAATAGGGCTTCGTCTCTTTCTCGACTCTGACTCAATAAGATCATGATTTGAATAACTATAATCGTCAAATGTAACTCCTAGAAATATTCACCGAAAAACGGGGAATTTTGAGCTATATGCCAACTTGTAACAGTGGCAAAGTTGCTTTAAAATGTCATGTCCATATCTGGGTCTAGGTTGACCACTATATACCATCATGACTCATTTTGTCGAAATGTAACAGTCGGGTCGATTTGTGCCTAACTTTGTAAGACTGTGAGTCATGCACATTTATTTTGAAGCTTGAATAAATTCATCACTTACAACTATTTTTGCGCAATATTATAAATTGAATAAGGAAGAACACTTTTTAGCAGGCTAAATTATACTTGACATTTATATACTCTTTTTGAGCAAATCGAAACTTTTTCCACCGTTGCCATTCCGATAGATATATTTACAATATCTTCAGTTGGGCATTGCCAAGCAATAGAAGATGCAACCGCTACAATTTGTTTCGGTTTACCGTTTGTACGAGTATTTAAATACATTTGCTATATACTGTCTATTTAAAATCTGCAGCTAAGAAAAAGGTTGATTTTCAAGACATAATTAATGATTGCCCAATTTCAAACGTAGAAAACGAATTTTCTAATAAAACATACTTTTAATATAGATCATTTTTGTTGAACTTGACATGTATATACACCATATTCGATAAAAGACCCGCAGATGAGGCTAATTTTGCATAGGGCTGCAGGGCTTCAAGAAGTCTTGCGATGTTACTCCGTACAAAGTACACTGGTGTCCAAAAGTTAAGCATAATTGATAATTATGTGAATAAAGAAGGAACTGTAAATCAGAATGGCGGGAAACGTGATATGCGAGTGTAAAATGGTTATAAAATAAGAAAGCAAATCAAAAGAATGATAATAACTAATTTTGTTATCCAAAGTAGCAGTTTGAAAGAAAACTGAGTATAGCAAGGATTCACACTTTAAAGAAAAAATGAAAGAAAACATTAAATAAAATACTGATGCTGCAGTTTAATAAGGCGTGTGGTCACCTCTGACAGCCAGGCACGCTGCACAGCAATTTACCATACTTGCTATGAGATGATGAATGAGATGTGGGCTCAAACGGTTCCAAGCTTCTTGGAAAGCTCTCTTCAGTTCTGTAACGGAGCTTGGTGGGTGCGAAAGGGCTGCAATTTGTCTCTCGAGCATATCCCATACATGCTCGATAGGATTTAAATCAGGGAAGTACTCAGGCCATGACATGCTCTGGATGTTTTCCGTTTCAAGGAAATCATCAATCGGCACCGCTCGGTGACATGGCGCATTATCATCCATGAATATGAAGTCAGGACCGACAGCACCTCGAAACAAGCAAACATAAGGCTCAAGAACTTCGTCTCTGTATCTTTGAGCAGTCACAGACCCCGTGTCAAAGAGATGGAGGTCTGTGCGGCTGTCCAGCAGGATGCCTGCCCATACCATTACTCCCCTTGATGGAAAATGATGTCTTTCTGTTATGTTTCTTGGTTCAAAACGTGTTCCACGTTCTCTCCATATCGTTACCCGCCGAGAATCACTACTTAGACTAAACCGAAACTCGTCACTGAACCATGGCCCACTCTCCCACACTTCAATGTTGATATTTCAAACTCCAGTTCAAACGAGCGCGTTTATGCGCAGACATGAGGGGAATGCAAACTGCTGGTCTTCTGGCATACAGGACAGCATGATTGAGTCTCTTGTAAACAGTTTGTCTCGAAATTGGTATTCCTGTGGCGACTGTGATCGCCGAACCCAATGCTTTGGCAGTACTGCCCTCTGACGTCCGCACTTGTTACCAGATATCGGTCTTGGCGAGGGTTGTGACTCTTGGTCGACCTGATACTGGTTGTCGGGTAACCTCTCCCGTTCTTTGAAACCTCTGCCACAGTCTTGAGATCACAGACTGGTTCACATTCAGAATTCGAGACACTTTGGTTTGTGATCGTGAGGATTACGCATTCCAATGGTTCTTCCTTTCGTAAACATGTCCAATTGGCGTCTTTGTGCCATCATTCACCTTGTTTGATGGTTAACAACGTTCCTTCGCACAGCAGTTGCACGAAACTTGTCTGAACTGCCTATGCTGCGTGAACCGGTTTCTCCGCGTTCCGACATGCGCCGATGTTTCACGCAGGACGTAGTCGACTGAAAAGTTTTGCATAATCCCAATGTTTCATCTCTACCCAATTAATATCCGCAAGAAATTTGGAATAATTTTACGAATATTTACTCCATGTTTTTCGCATTTTACGATTTATGCTTAACTTTTGGACACCAGTGTAAGTACAATCGACTCTTGCCAATTCAAACTTTCGATAATACGAACCTCTCGCTAATTCGAAGTATATGCTCAGCCCCTAGAAAAACTCTTGATATTTCGAACTAAAACAATACGTTTTGGTACACTTAATATTTCGAAGTAAAATCTATGGCTGTCCAGACTACAACACGGGACAATTCAAAGTTATCTTATAAAAACTCTCGACAATTTGAACACTCACTATCATGTAGAGTCCTGTAGCAAACAGGTTCAAGCTTATATATTTTGTGCTGTATTGTCTCTGCATGTTTCCCCTGTAACATAGTCCCTTTGATGACCACCTGTCTGCCATCCCTTCTTTGTGTTTCCCGGTTCCTCAAGCAAAAAGACACTTTTATTACTTTATTTCTTCAAGTGGACAATAGACCAGCAGCACTTGTTGTCAGCCATCCACATCTTTCGTTTAACACGCGGCCTTGCTACACATGCGTTCAGAAAGGATGGTCCGCTATTGTGAAGAAGATATGCGTAGGATTGTGTAGATCATAGGTTCTCAACGTGGACGATAACGCCTCTTTGTAGAAGTTTGAGGCTTTCAGGGAGGCAGTAAAAGACCCAGAGAAAATTAGGGGGCGTTGAGATAGCATGGAGGGGCTTTGGCAGATTAACCAAATACAGTCTTAAAAAGACTATAAAAACACGCTGATTATGTACTAACAAAAGTAAACTTTAATATTGTTTACCTTATGTTGATTGTATGTATTCAAATAATTTCTATCACATGCACGAAAATTCACATATTTCGGTAGTTCGGGAAGTGGATGAAAAACTTAAAGATTATATTACATTCCAGACCTACATTAAACTAAATGCTGCAGTGCATTTTTATTTCTGTAGTGCACGTGTGTCTTTGACTGTGAGCAGTAGGAAAAATGTTTCATCATCTGCATTCATCACGTATGTTGTCCAAAAAACATAAATATGTTGACCAGGAATTAACTTGTGATTCCTTAAAGGCTGAAACTGTCAATTTATATTTGTTTTGAAAACGTTTATTATATAAATTACTTCGTATCATCAAAACTCCTGCCAGTCTTTATAACAGGTAAGCTAAAACTTTTATTCCACTCTTTTAAATGAAGAAATTCAGTAGCGAGTTTCAATTTCAACACTATCCTATCTATGACTAAAATATATAATATTACACATATAAATATATTTGTAGCAATAGCTATTTCAGATTTAAAGGTAAAAAAAAATTGGGGCATTAAAAAAAATTTAATTAAAAAATATATTCCATTAGTAATAGAATATTTTTAAAAATTTAATTCTTGTTTTCATCATGCATTACGTACACTTTTATTTATCTAGGCCGGAGGGAGTGGTATCGAGAAATATTCACTCGGAAAGGGGGCGCCAGTTCAAAAAAGATTGGGAACCTATGGTGTAGATGCCTAGGATCGAATTTAATACATAAATGTATTCTTTTAATACAGGACTTATAACATCTATACAATATTTATACTATATAATATGTACTTTAAAAAATACTTTAAAATAATTTTATACAAATGTACAATTATTGCTTTATTACATAGTTTCAAATTCAAATGTATTTTTTTTTTTTACTTATTATTTTCACTCACACTATCTTCCCGTACTATTTTCTTTTACCAGTTTATATATAAAATATCGAAGAACTTATTAGACCATGGAAAAAGAACATGACATTTCTTTCTTTCTTTTTATACATTTCTTACTCTGAATTGTTGCCATTCCGAAAAATATGACATTCGTAATATTTTGAGTCAACATGTTGCCAATCAACAAAAGTTAAATGTATTTTGCTACTCCCGCTACCTGTCTTTTTTTAATTCCTATATATGTACGACTCCCTTTTAACATGCTTTAGATTTTGTAAAAGTAAAATCGAAAAATACCTTGACTCTATATTTTTTATTAAAACTTAATTAATGTATAAAAAAACTGTGTAACTCAATAAGTATACTTTAGCTATGTGAGGCCGAATGTCAAACTTGATTTCCACATTCACTTTTGTGTTATCTGATTCCTCCTTGCTTAAAAGAAGTTTCATTTACACTGCTCCTAAATATGATTATCTAAATTTAAGTACAAGAAATGTGCCAGATTACTTCCTGTGGTAGATTTCGAAGAATAAATTATTTAATTCGTATAAAATAGAAAATATCGAATAAAATAGTACTTGAGATCCGTGGTAAATTGGATTGAATGAATACTTCCTGTGTCGCCATCTATTAACAAGCATGAAACCAATTTTGGAAAAGGAATAAAAAACGTGTTTACTACCAGTATTCTTCAAAAAAGACCCCACCATCCCACAATCTTTATTACTGCGTAAGAGAGCGAAGAACGTCACTTTTTTTCATTACCCATAAAAAAAGCTATCAAAGGGGGGGGGGGAGTTAAAGCTTGTTTTTTTTAAAGTTTATACATTTATAGAATTTTATCGGGTAGGAAAAGTAAATTTTAAGTTTCTATAACACAATTAAATTATTTAAAAAATACATGCCTTAGTTTACTTAGTATTTATTGAAATGTAAAAAAAAATTTATTAAAATATAATATTTTTCCAGTGTCCCTACAATATTACCCCATCAGAAATTTTCACGGATTTTTTTAAAAATATTTATATCAGTTATAAAAATTCTCTAACGAATTCTCTTTGTAACCGCCAGAGGGCGTCTGAACGCTTATGTAAGTAGAAATTTTGTTTTGTCTAGCAAATCAGTACTTCAAAAGTAGCTCTTGAAAGTACCAGGCCTAATAATACTAAATAAAATAAATTTAAGTTTTTAACACGCTTTTATAAGTTTCACTTGCATGTAACGGAATCTTGGAACTCGATTTTCACCCACTTAAAAAGGTCAGATTAATTCGAAATTTTGCACACTTGTCAAGGACTGATGATAATACAATAATTTCATAATTTTGTTCCATTGTCCTAATCAGGATCATCAGGAACCACGATAATCAGATTTGTCGACAATAAATATACCTCTTCCAGATTTGGCAACTTATTGCACATACAATTTTCAGATTTGGTGACTAATTCGATATACCATTTTCAGATTTGGCGACTCATTCCGTATACCATTTTTAGATTTGGCGACTCATTCCGTATACCATTTTTAGATTTGGCGACTAATCCCAGATTTAGCGACTAAAAGAAAAAGGTGTAACCCTACAGGGAGTGTTTTTAAACTCACTATCTTAAAATCCTAGGCACAAACCAGATCAACCAATAATCGCATTTCGAGTAAATGAGTAGAATGTTTGCTTGTGTTATTAGGCTTAGACCGAGATATAGACAATGGTCATCACATAATAGTCTTACCACTTATGCCAGTTGATATGCTGTTTGAAATTCCCTTTTTTTGGATATGTTCGTGAATTTTTTTTGACCATTAAAATTGTCCGGGTGATGATCTTACTAAGACAAACGAACTTCGAGAACAAAACGATGCCCCCACCGAGGGAGAGACCCTGGGCCTAAGCCCAGTTCACCCATACCTTAAGACGCCCTTGCCCCCGACTTGATAGAACACCGACATATTTTGACCTTCCTCCCCTCCCCTTTCCTAATCAATTTTAATTCAAAACACTGGCTGGGTCGCCTTGGGTAAGGTCTAAGGAAAGAAAATATTTCAAATTGTATGGAAAAGAATTAGTTTAATGAACAAATTGAAGCTTTAACTAAAACAACCAAAATTACTTATTTGACGCAAAAAGAAAATGAAAATTGGACCAACAAGCCATCATAAAGGAACTGGAAACGTAAGTAGTATAAAGTTTTTTCAGATGTGGGACTACCATTGAAATATAGATTAATATTGAGTAAAATAAATAATTGCAATAAAAATAGCTTTGAAAACTCACATTCGAAGTTATGACACAAATGGATGCACTTGGCCTCACAAGCCAGAAAGGAAGGTGTCTAGATAAGCTGAATGAGGGTTATGCGCAGACTTAATTGTGGCGTGCTACCTTCTATAGTCAAGAAACTATTTGGGAGGGGCTTTCCGCTCATCCACCGGGTGTAAAATGGGCATTTAAAAAACTGTTTTGCTGACCTTTTAGGCCAGCTGCGCCCGACCATCACCACCTAGAGATCAAGGCCTGGTGACTCAAATGTGATAGGCTTGTGACGTCACACATAGTAGGGATAGAAAACTCGCTTGAATTCAAGTTAGATTAACTCACTCACCTACGCCATTTTGGTGTTTGTGTCTGTGCGATTACCTGCTTTTTCACATTTTCATTGAAGATTTTCAATTTCTTTTTGACGATTCTGAATTAGTTCACAAAATAGTTTACACATGCGTTGTACCGAATTGCAATAGCAATTATAAATATACTAAAAAAATAAGAATGTTTGGATTCTTAAAAGAAGACTCCCTTCGACTCCATGCTATATCAAGAAAAGATTTTGCTCCATCGAAGTATTCAAAGGTAAGTTATTTAACTTTATTCTTTTTGTGGAAACTGTAATAATATCTTAATTTTAAAAGTCTACTTATAACTTTAATAGGTTGTTCGATAAGACATTTGAAAAGTGTACTCATTTATTTTTCTTCCTGCGAGTTTCTTAACATGGTAATTACATTGGCACAATTCATTTTTATTTATCTATAGTGAAAAAAGCTTATTGTTTATAAAATAAATATTTTGTAGCCCTAAAAAAATTTATGTGTATAAAAATGAGCTCAAACAAGCATTTTAATGAGACAAAAACTGTGTAGTGTTTTTGCTATTGCAAACAAATATTTTTGTGTCACTTACTAAATATCTTTTCACAGAATCTTCGAAAGTACCTTAAGTGTTAATTGTGTGTTATCAAAAGAAAGCCCATTTTTTGATACAGAGCTCATAGTCAATGTAAATATGGACATAAGCAACCATTTATTGATTATTTTGTATATTAATATGATGTGAGATACAAAATGCATAACACATTCACAACAAAAAAAGGTATCGAATTTCTGAACTATTAGGATGACTTTAAAAGTCAGAAAAAATAAAGCTAAAAACAGATAACATGACTCAGCATTAACCTCACAACATTAATTTGAAGTACGTTTGCTACGACAGCAAATGTCGGAGAAGACACCACATTTAAAGGTAGTGAGTACCAATTTCTAAGCCCTTGACGACAACACTGACAGTTTCTTTTCTAGAGAATTTTGTTTGCATTAATATAGACTATGTGGTGTCCCGACAAGAAGGATTTCTTCGTATCAAGTTTGCTTTGATGACAACCATTTGCTGGCAAAATAAACAAATTTAATTGAATCAAAGAGAAAAAAAACAAAACAAAATTTTGTTCGAATTTTTTATATAAGCATTGTCAAAATTTTTGTTGTTGTTGTATCAAAATTTTTTCCCTATTTCCAACAAAAGTTCCATTCAAAATTACAAAAAATCAAATTATCAGAGAAATTTTTGTTAATTCTAACAAATCTTTTATGTCAATGCAAAACAATATATTTATATCTTTTTAATTTTAGGTTGTGAACTACTTTTTGCTGATGATGCAATACGAAGAAACACAGAAGCTTATGATGAAAAAACTGGGGAGAAAATATGTGTTGCTCTAAAACAATTCCAGACTACAAAACTTTCCCAAATTTCCCCAAATATATTTTAAACTCTACGAATCCTATTCAAGAATGCTCTGAGCAGAGACTGCAAAGATTAGTGAAATAAATACAGTTGCGTGTGTGTGGTGTTATAAAATAATATTCTGGAGTCTTAGAATTGTGTTTTTCCTGAATTTATTGGTAACAATAACTTTCAACGGTAAACTTAACAATCTTTAACAAATTAAATCAAGTTACAATTATAAGACTGAAATAATAAAGAGAATAAATTCTAATATTCGTGATAAAAATCCTAGTAAGCAACGGCACCTGGTACGCCAAAAGAAGAATTCGTTATCATTTACGTCACTTCCAAAATTAGTCGAGTGTTTAAATGCAGAGAAGCTTCATGACATATGGACTGTTGTTTGTAAAAAAGATCTAGTAATAATTATATGATGCTAGACACAACGTTATCTCCTGTTATTAAAGCATCAGTGATTATAAATAATTAGATTTGTCAATGCACATAGGTCAAACAAAAATAGGTCAACTTGGTAAGTACAAATTTCCTCTAAAAGTTAATAATGTTATTGTTGTAAATAAAACATTACATGAACTGGTTCTCAGAGTAGAAATGAAAAGCTCCCATGATTTTCCTACAACATTTGGTTTTATTGTTAATTTTTTAGAAAGTATGTTTTTAGATTTAGATGATGATAAAAAAATTGTACTCCATTTCTTAATTGACCAGCTTAAATTTTTAACCTGTAGCAAGTTTTCTTTTAGATATTCCTCTGAAATGATGGGTTTTTTTTGTATATTACAATCCATATCTCCTCATGCTATAAATTTTTAAGAAATTCGGGATATCTCAATATTCCCCCTCCTAGAACTTTGTGCAAACTTTGTTCATCTTTAAAAACTAATCCTCAAACAGAACAATCAAATGAAAACTTTCTAACATACATGAAAAAAAGTAAACATCCTAAAATCTGTTTACAAAACTGTCATAGTGATGCTTGACGAAATCTATTTAAAACCATATTTAGATTTTAAAGGGGTAATATTCTTGGGAAGGCATATAACAGTGAACAAGCTGCTACTTCAGCATATGTGTTCATGATTCAAAGTCTTCTTTCTCCTCTCAAAGAAGTAGTTCATATAATGCCGGTGAAAAAAATCGATGGAGAAAAATTATTGTGCCCTTCCCCAGATGTCGTTACAGCGTACTTTATAAATATATACTAGTTCAGAAACTTCTTCTAATGATTATGAAAATATGTTCCTCAAACAAAATAATCAACGTCAAATTGCCTCAGAAATTCGATTAGCTTGATAAATTCAAATGAATTTTTTTTTATATGATGAACCTTGTAACAATGATCATGCTTCTGAGCTAGTTTTAAAGTATATTATCCACACTTCTACAAATGCATTATTACATAACTACTGTAGGGAAAAAATGATATTAAAAAAGTTTAAAGAAAGAAAAGAAAAATACATACTTTATTAGCTAAATAAATTGCATTATTTTTATGTATGGAATAAGTTACATATATTTTTATGTATGCATTATTTCTCTCTCTCTATATATATTTATTCATTTAGGTACATATATCTATGCTTTATATATGTATGATTTATTTTAAAAATATTTTTAACTTATTTTACGATAACTTGTTATATTGTTATTTGTGGGAAGTTTATTTTTTGGTAATTTTTAATGTTGTGTGTGTGTGTGCTATTGCAGAGAGTGAATTTTTGTTTATTACTGTGCATGATACCAATAAAGTTTTACAATATATTTAATTCACATTTGTAACAATGCATAATTGAATAATTACTTTTGGCAGAAAAGTAACTGACAAACAGCTAAATAAATTGTGTAATCTATTTTTATGTATGTATTTATTTTCCTGTATATATCTATAATTATATTGGTATAGATTTGTTTCAAAAATATATTTGAGATTTATTTGTAACTCTTTATGTTGTGATTGTATTTGAAACCAAAAAGTTACTGTTTTTAAATTTGTTTGTCTTTTTTTTGTTTTAAAAACTATTTCTAATTTTATTTCCCTTTTTGTAACTATTCTGAATAAAATGTTGAAAATAAATTTTAAAGCTAAGAAATAAGCACAGTTTTGTAAAAAAAATATACAAATACAAAAGTTTCTTATGATTTGCTACAATGTTTTTAAATGTGTTTATGTTCATCGTAATGCGTGTTCGTAGTAAATACATCGATAATTACATACTTGCAATTATTATTAAATAGGTAAACTAATATTTACTCTTATGTACATGAAATATAATTTAATGATCAATTAATTTTTTAAAAAATTTCCTGTATGTATGTTGGGTTAAAAACAAAAAGTATTTAAAAATGCATCTAAAA
>BMAO01036411.1:0-15164 GCA_019973975.1 Trichonephila clavata | reverse complement strand
TGTAAGAAAACTAAAATTAACCGTATACAGTACAAAAAAGTAAATAAGATATATTAAATGTAATACCAATTCACAATACTTTGAGAAAATTTCAAAATATAATTCAGACAAAAATTAACTCCAGGATTAGTTATTTTAATCCCGATATTTGAAAAAACCACCAGGATCCCGGGGCTGCAACTCCTAATATATATATCACATTTGGAAAATTCATTGAATGATCCATTAAATAGAAGTAAAATAATAATTGTTATTAAACATCCAAGAGATAAAACTTAGATGTACATACTGGCTCATTAGTTGAAAACACAAACTTGCTAACATCTTCAGCTAAACTACTAAGACCTAAATTTTCAGAGCCAAACAGATTCAGAGAAGATGGTACATCTGATAAGTCAGCATTTTCTCCATCTGGTTTTCATTTCGAATGTTATGTCGAATAACAATAATTTTTTTCTTCCGAGATGAAGATGGCTATAGGGAAATGAAAACATAAATCATTTAACAATCATAAACAATAGTTAGTATTGTTAAAAATCTACAAAAAAAAATTATAATTATTACACTACTGGCCATTAAATTTGCTACACCAGGAAGAAATGGAGATAAAAAATGATATTGATTGACAAATGTAGTATAAAACTGAAAATAACAAGTGATTAAATTTTCAAGAAGTTGGGTGCATAGATCTGAGAAATCAGTACCCAGAACAACCACATCTGGCAGGAATAACAGCATTTATACATCTGAGCATTGAGTCAAACAGAGATTGCATGTCATGTACAGGTACAGATGCTGATGCAGCTTCAACACAAACCACAGTTATCAACTGTAGTGACTGGCGTAGGGTAATGAGCCAGTCAATTGGCAACCATGGACCAGACGTTTTCTATTGGCAAGAGATCTGGTGAACATGTAGGAGGGAACAGCCAAACATTTCTGTATCAAGGAAGGTCCGTACAATATGAGCAACATGCATTTGTGCATTATCCTGCTGAAATGTAGGGTTTCAGGGTTCGAATAAAGATAGAGCCATGTCGTAATACACCAGAAATGTAATGTGCACTGTTCAAAGGGCCGTCAATGCAAACAAGAGGTGACTGAGATGTGTATCCAATAGCACCCTATACCAACACACCAGGTGATGGGCCAATATGATGTTGACAAATGCACGATGCCAATGTACATTCACCCAAATGCAGCAAAACATGGATGCGATCATCTTGATGCTGAAAATAGAACCTGGATTCATCTGAAAAAATGACATCTCCCTATTCCAGCACACAGATTTGTCATTAATCACACCACTGAAGACACTCTTGTCTGTGATTCAGCATCAAGAGTAGCCACAGCCATGGTTTCCGAGTTGAGAGTCCATGCTGCTGTAAAATCATCGAGAACTGTTCATGCAAACACTTGTGTAACAAATGACCCCAATTCTTGACTAAGGGCTCGTGACATGGCTGAACGATACATTAAGGTCATGTGGATGACATGCTTGTCTTCTTGGCTGATAGTGATAGGGGCCATTGAGATCCAGCACGGTGTTCTGTATTACCATCCTGAACCCATCAATTCTTTATTCTGCTAACAGTTCATTGGATCTCGGCCCACACAAGCAGCAATACTGCGATACAATAAACCTGATCCTGGTACACATTTCTGATTCTTACATGAGGCATCACAACTTTTCACCAGGCAACAATGTTCAAATACAATTTGTGTATGAGAAACTGGTTGAACAATTTCTTTATTTAAACACATGGTAGGTGTCGCTATTGACACCTGCTTTGTCTGAATGCACAGAAAAGCTAATCGTTTGCATATCATAGCACCTTTTTCTTGTCATTTAAATTTGCATCTGTAACATGTTGCCTTCATGGAGTAGCAATTTTAATGACTGATAGAGTACATAGAAAGAAATATAAATTATCATATAATTGATGAATAAACAAAATTAAGCTGAAATACTTAATATAAACCAGTATCTAGATACACTGATGAAAAAATTTATAAAATTGACAAATATTGCAATCAAAAAATAAATATCATATTTGATAAAATAAATACAAACAATGTGTAAAAAAATGTACTAATGCTAAACTTTGAATTAAGAAAAATGAAACATATACATCAAAAGTAAGAATATTTGCTTACATCAATCTCCATTTCAAATTCTACTTTTATTTCAGCATCAACAATTCTTCCCAAATTCGTTCATTCTGAAAATAACTACCTTATTAAAATTTCCAACCACAGCGATTCTTAACTAAAAAACATTTTAATCAATAGAACAGTTTTGTTCAGGAAGTATTTTATTCAATACAAGTAATATTTTTAAAAAATCAATTACAAATGTGATAAATATAAAAAAATAACAGTAATAAATACATATTTTTCAAATTGATTCATAACAAATTTGAAATTAGTGGACTGAAAATAATTTAAATTAAAAAAATAAATTATTTGCTTATAATAAAGTAAAATATTATTTTAAAACCATTAAAATATATTCTGAAATTTTGTCCACACTCTATTTAATATTTAAAAAATTTTGCCATCAAAATTAAATCAAGGAGACTTTTTTTAATTTAAATTTTAAAGGTTATAATGCATATCTGAAATAAGGATGTATTTTCAAATTTATTTGCACATGTGGTATAAATTTACATACAACAGTACTAATACAAATATAAAATACATTGGTTTCCAAAAGTTAAGCACATGACAATAAAATCAACAAAAATGAGAAAGTAAAGAGTTAATAAAAAAAATGTCCATGAAGGTAATAAATGTTCTTATTCATTAAATAAAACAAAAATGATGTAAAATAATAAAGAAAAATATTTAACTTTTATAAGTTGCACAAAGATAACAAAAGAATATTTAAGGTTCATACATTATATGATTGTATCCCATGTAGATCTTTATTGAAATAATGATCTACATATGAAATTTACATATGAAATAGGTATGTAATCGATGACCCTCCCACAAACTTTACAATGGTTGGTCAAATTTTCAATGAAGTGATCTACTATCATAAATACTAACACACACACACACTACAATGGCTACTTAAAAGTGATAAAGAATTAATAATAAGAGCCAGGCAACAAAAAATAAATTAAATTAATATCTGACTGGAAAAGAAAATAGGAAGGACTTCCCAAATACCAAGGTCCAATCTACAGTCCTTGCACACAGAAATATAAACAAAATTTCCAGACAGAAAAAAATGTATATAGTAACTAATCTTTCACACATAGTGGAAAAAATATGATTTACAACCTTGAATTCAATTGTAGAATGTTTTGTTACAGTAAAATAATATGGAAGGATTCAAGTTCAGGTTCCTTCTTTATGAGATTGCAACTAATGTACCTTTAGCAGACTTGGCTATGGAATTAAAGAAATTCAATAACGTTGAGATAATGGCAATCCACATTTTATTCAGAAAAAACAGGAATTTTCTCCAGTACTAGAAACTATTTTAGGTACTAGTATACCAGAATATGTGAAACCTTTGTTCATAAATCACCATGTGTTCCACTTTTTATACATAAACCTTGACAGTGCAGTGAGTGTTTTAATTTCTACTATCCTACCAAAATTTTGTCAAAAAACAAACTATATGAGAAAATTGTGAAATAACCCATGCAGGACAATGTATATATTCTTTAAATTCTACAAACTGTAAGTAAGTTTACCCACAAATTCTGAAAGCTGTTCTGTGTACATTAAAGAAAAACAAATATTAGAATTTCAATCTAAGCAACATTTAACTTTGGGAGAGATAAGGTTTCGTGACATCAATTCTGAGTTTTCTATGGTTAAAAAGTTACTGGGACCAAATATGTATAATCTGTTGGGGAAAAAAATGCACATGATGTCATAGCCTTTGCAAGAAATGTTGGAGAAGCAAACAATAATTATTTAAAATATTCAAAAATCCTTAGACATAACATTTACCCATCCATGTAATACTTTAGAAATCAGAAAAGACAGTTATTCATTTAATAGGAAAAAGGAAACATCGTCAATGTTGAAAAGTTCCATCAAACCAACATTTAATAGTATAGACATAAAATGAAAGGATATAGATACAACTGTCTCTTTGTAAATAAGTTCCTCAAATTATTATCTTTTTCTAAATGGAAAATTTTCCAAGTTAATATTTGTTTTTTCTTAGACCTCAAAGGTAGATTTTTTTTTTTTTTTTTTTGAGTTTATATTTCTTAAGAATCGATTTTCATAAAAAGCGTTAACAAAAAGCGTTACGCGCGCTTCCGCACATGTTCTAAATCTTTGTCCGAAAAAAGAAGGAAGAGTTTCTACTTTTTCTTCATTTTTAAAATTGCAATCGTTCTTTTCTTACCAAAATCAGACAAAAAATAATTACAGAATCGGAAAGATCCTTTTTATCGCCACAATATGGTATAGTTTTTTTACAAAATAACGATATTTTCCTTTTTTATGATTTTTTCCAAAATAAGACAATATTAATGCTGTTTCATGAAAAGAATTTTTCAATCATTCTGTAGGGACATGTTATCATTGTAATAAATTGATACTCTATATCAGTGATGGCGAATCTATGACCCATGGGTCAGCCACTGACCCACGCAAGCTTTTTAACTGACCCACGATTGCTAGGAAACCACTTGTTCGCTTACACGAGTTTATTTAGATTTTCTAACTTGTGTAGATTATTTATATTCTATTTGTAATTTTTCAAGTCCTGTATTGACACAAAATCAATTTAAAGGCTGTCTATAACTTTTAGTTTGATCATTATAGTTCCAAAGTTATGAAAATGACAACAAATGTATATGAAGATATGTAGTATTTGAAATAAAGCAGAAAGTGTTTAGAAAATATCAAATAAAGTGCATAATTTTACTCACATTTGGTTCATTGAAACAAATCTACTAACAAAAGCAAATAATCATATGCAAAGCACTTTCTTCGGATGAAATGCACTTTTGGGAGGTTATGTTCAGTTATGTTTGTAGAAAGAGACTTCCATAGCACTTGTATAGTCTCCTCACTGTTTCAACCTGTGAGATGTCAATCAGGGTAATGCACATGTCTCTTATTCTCTATAATAGCAATTTTTGACCCGCAATTTAAAGCGCATGCTCCAGTCAGTACCAGTGTTCAACTTACATTTCGAACGTATTTAAAAGTAATGTGTAGTATGTATGTATATTTGTGTATTAGGTATGCTAATACAAAATTTCTTCTCAAATTATTATATTCTAAATATAAATATTTTTAATTGTAGCCCGTACTATGTCGGTGGTTAAAAAATTAAAAACAAGCCATACAAGTTCCAGGCTATATCAAGCTGAAAGGTTTGATAAATATGGGGGGAATAAAAGGAATAAAATGGTTACATGTATAATTTGCACTGAAAAAATGACTCCACGTACATATAATGTAAAAAGACATTTTGAAATGTTGCATTTAAATCTTGGCATGTCGACAGATGACGATAGAAAAACTTGTTCCTTACAAAAGAAAAAAAATATAGAATTTTTCTGAAAGCAGTGTTTAAAAAAGTATTTTGGTTCCAAAATTAACATTACAGCAGCTAGCTTCTAAGTTGCCCTTTGCACATTGATCGCAACAAAAAACCTCTTTCAGCAGAAGGATTTGTAACAAAAAAAAACGTTTTTAGAATGTAGTCCTACATTGTTTGCTGATTTTAAAGAAAAATGCTTGATTATAAAGCGTATAAATGAGTTACCTATTAGTCGCAATATAATTAAAGATCAAGTAATAGAATTGGAAAAAAATATTTTTGTGTGTAAATACATAACGCCTTAAATTATACAGAAATGTATTCAATTGCTTTAGATGAGATTAATAATATAAATGGTTATGCACAATTTGCTGTTTTTACTCTGTATAAGTTTGGAAATATAATGAAAGAAGAGCGTGTTCTTTAATGAAACTAATAACGTTGAAAGGAAAGTGTACCAGTCTTGATATTTTTACAGAATTTGATATTGCATATAAAGAAATAGATACTGACTTTCAGAAAATAGTTTCTGTAACAACAGACGGTGCACCTAGTATGGTAAGGGAAAACATTGGATTTATTCAGCATCTTAAGCAAAGTATTTCACATTATCTGATTGAATTTCATTGTATAATACTCCAGCAGATTTTATGTGCGAAGCATAATTTAAAAACATTTTCCAATGTACTGTCAGTTGTTATAAAAATAATTAACTTTATAAACATAAGAGCTCTTGAAAAAAGGAAATTCGTATAATTCTTAGAGGAAATTGAATGCCAATATTCAGGAATTCTGACATACAATAACGTGCTATGGCTTACTTTCGGTGAAGTCCTTCGTCGCTTTATAGAAGAAATTAAGATCTTTTTTAATTGAAAAAGACAATAGTATCGGTGAATTATCCAATATACATTAATCAACTGATTAAATGCTTTTATGAGACGCTCAGAATTTTAATGAACTGAATAAAAAAATGAACTAATTGTTTTAACAATTATTGAAAATATTAAAATATTTATGACAAAACTTGACATCTCTTTACTAAGGATTTGGAAATGAAAATCATGAAATATTTTCCTTAATTACAAAAACATTTTCAAAACACAATTTTCGAAAATTCCTTTGACATTTAAGAAAATGCAATTAAAAAATATGTAATGATTGAGGTGGAAATAAAACAAGGTTTTGAAGAGAGATTCAATGAATTTAACAGTTTGGAAAATATATTTCACTTTATTTTATATCTATACAAAATAGAATTTGAAGCAATGGTGTTAACTGAATTTATGTAGCTAGGTATCGATAATTTAGAAATGGAATTAGTTGAACTTCAAAGCAGCGTAGTTTGTAAAACAAATTTGAAGATTTTATTTTTGAAGTAGAAGGAGAAAAATTGCGTGAAAAAATCTTGCAGATACTATTGATCCCACAGTAAAAATTTAAAATATTGTATTATACGCATGGGATTTCTTACCGAATAATTTTATGCCAATCAAAAAACTGGTTCATATGTATGCTCTTTCAACGATGTTTGGGTACACGTATTCGTGTGAAAAATGGGTTTCTTCAATAAATTTTGTAAAATCTTCTAATAGAAATAGACTTGACAGGGAATTAACTGCGAAATGCGTTAAGCCAATGGTATTCAAGCCGTGTTCCGCGAAAACTTAGGGTTCCCCGAAACACGAAAAAGGGGTTCCGCGAGTTAAAAAATGGAAAGGAAAATTTTAGTTGTGCATGCAAAATAGATTCATGTTCTCTATTAAGTTTGTTAAGTACCCGAAGGACTATCGAGCTTAGCGGAATAAGATACATAACGGGAGTGAGAGTGAGAGAATATTAACGTCGCACTCTTTTTTTTCAACCATACAAATATAAGCATCCTCAAAAATAATCCTACAAAACTTATAGGAAATTCTGATCATTATTTAAATATATTTTCTAAAATGCAGCTCTTCAACAATTGTTTTATTTACACATTTCAGGATAGTTAATTGTAATTGCCTGTAATGTTTTTTATTTGCATGTAATAAAAACTACATTTGCAACAATTTTAATCTACTAAAATTCAAATATGCTTTCCAAAAGTGAAAATTTACATTACTTGCTTAACTTTTGGAAGTTAGTGCAATTCAATTTCAATTATTGATCAGAAAAATTAATTATTTTATCTTACTTTAGCTGGATTCTCCTTGAAAAGAAAGGCATTGTAAAATTTCAGTTCATTTTGCGTACATGATACAACAGTCATCAGAGCATTATACTTAGCACAATTTAATTTTCTGAGTAAATCTTTATATTCTGGTTCCATTTCATAACTGGTACGCTTAAATTCCAATGATAATCTTTAAAAAAAAGAATAATAAACTCTTCTGATGAAAAACATATATTTAAATTTATACATCAAAATAATAAATACATAATAAATTTATTTTATGGATAATAAATGAAAACACATTTCATTCCAAAACATTTTGATACAACATTACATGGATATAATAAAAAGGATGTGTTAAAAATAGATATTCTCTTAAAATAAAGTAGCAAAGATTATTTCATATTGTAACGAATTTCACTGTTGGGTTCAGGGATTGAATAGACTTTAATCAGGACAGCGATAAAACAGTTCTTTATTATCAGCCCAATGAAGAATACAATGTTCAGAAAGGCATAAGAACAGCCGAAGTCCCAGTAATACAACAGTAACACAACTCAATGTACTGATCCAGCGGGGTATAGATCAAATTCAAAGCCGTAGGCTTTCATACTCTCTTCGGCATAAATCACAACGGAATCACCCGTAAAGTAACAGAGGCTGCGGGCGCATCTGAGCTTCAAGAAATCTGAATAACAACTGCCCCATGTTGCATTTCAGTATGACTTATATAGACACGGCGAAAGTGGTAGAACATTCCAGAAAATAGGAGAACCGCCCGGAACCGGAAGTCGTCAAATATCGCCAAATTTTGGCGACACTTGGCAACAAATTTGGGCGACAAAATAAGTTGCCAAAACTGTCGGCCAATTAAACGATATCTCGCCAATTTGGCGAGATACCCAAAGAGCCCCATGTTATTTACAAGATCCCATAGCAATTGATCTAATTCACATGTTTACATGCAATAAACATTAATCCTGCACTATTTTTCAAGCAGAATAGTAATTTTGACATAATTTAACATTATACCCAAAGAGCCCCATGTTATTTACAAGGTCCCATAGCAATTGATCTAATTCACATGTTTACATGCAATAAACATTAATCCTGCTTTATTTTTCAAACAGAATAGTAATTTTGACATAATTTAAAATTATAAACACATTTTAAATACCAAAATCGAAACAATACATAACAACAATTACACAAGAGACCATATATGAAAGACCTCATAATTTAAAGCAAATGTAAGGGTTCAATAAATTTATAACCCTACTTTTTTTTTTCTTGCAAACTTTTTAACTTACTAGATTAAATATTTGAAGCCAAGTCAAATTTAATGCAGTTACCATTATATTTAATGAGTTTTTAACAAAATCAAATTTCAAATTGTCAGTTCCTTAAAATAAAAGACAATAAATATTCTTGGGATTTCTGTCATGTTGAATAAACAAGAATAATAATTGTTATTCATTTCTTAATAATAATTGTTATTCATGGTAGGATTTACGTAAATTAAATCCATAAATTTTAATTTATGGATTTTCAAAATCTGTGTATTTTATGTAAAACAGATTTGTGCTTAAAATTTCACAAAAGTTAGCCATTTAATTTTTTGAGGAAAAAACTTCAAATTTGTGAAGTGATTTTAAAATGCTGCTACTCCTACAAAAATTTACATACATGCATGAAATTTGATTTACAAGTACATCAAACTATGTATAACAAAAGTTGGTACAGGTTTTGCGATAGCATGATTGGTATTTGTACAATACTTCTTTTTATGAATGCTCATTGAAAATTCCTTAAAAAATGTATAAATTATGAGTTCAATTATTTTCAAAAAAAAAAGTATTGCTTTGATTTAAAAATGCATACCAACTTTTGCTACATGTACTATTAGCAATGGGTAAAAAAATTCAAATCATTAGGCACAATAGCAAGAAGCCTTAGCATTTTAAATGAAGACAAACAAGTTATTTTATCTTTCTGAGATAAGTAAATTTAAAGTTTTGATTCGCCATAAGAGTGTGAATAAAAACGAACATAAAAGTTATCATATTTCTGCGTTTTTTAAGTTCAGAGCTTTCAGATTTTGTGAGGTTATAGAAAAATATCTAAAAAATAATTTAGGCTAAAAAAATTAGATTTGGTTTTTTGACCGATTTTTGTGAATTGAATCATATTGTGTCCCCTTCAATTTCATTGAAATGTGCTTGATTTTCATTACTTTAGTAATACATATTAAATTTTATACAATATAAATTGATGAAAGAGAAAATGATAGACTAAATTTTTCAACAAATTAAAGGCAGGAATTATTTACATCTATTTTAAGAAAAAAGATTTACTTGATAATATCAGCAGAGAGTTCATTTCCTTGATTGGGTTTTTGTCCAAGATATGATTCAACAATTTGAGAATCTTTAGAATGAAGAAGATCTTTAGTAAGAATCTGATACATCAATTCCAACAGTTTGAAATAAGCTATCTTTTTCACTAAGAGAACGTCTTTAGCAGGAGTCACCTTATTAAGAAAAGAAGTTTTTATATAGAAAAATTATACAAAATTAAATACACATTCAAAAAACTAAAAATATCTTAGCATAGCAGGCCTAATCAAACATTTGATCCTTCTTTATGAAAAAATATTAATATACAAGTGGGCGAAAAAATAATTCAAAAAACAGCCGATAGGTGGCGTTTTGGAGCATAAGTGAAAGAAAGACACCCAAATAAAAAAATAATGTTACCAAATCACTCATTAGAACAGTATGTGTCCACATGTCTACCACCATAGGGCATAACACATTTCAGGTATGTCACAAATCCAGCAATGGCAGATTGCAGTATGTCTGGCTGTATACATGACAGCTCTTGGTGGATCGCATCTTTCAATTCTGACAGATTGGATGGAAGGAATCAATACACCTGGTTTTTTAAAATATCCCACAACTAAATGTCTGAAGGTGTCAGATCTGGAAATGTGGAGGTCATGGAAGCTTGCAATGTTTGCTAATGATTCTTTCTTCCCTGAATGTCTGTATCAAGAATTCCTTTACTGGATTAGCAGTGTGAATAGTTGCTCCATCCTGCAAAACATAACAGTAGAAAGTACATCTTTTCACGCAAACATGGGGACAACCTTTTCATGCAGAAGCGTTAACTAATGCTGATCATTTACTGTCCACTGTTTTTCCACCCATTTACTCAAAACTGTGTTTTCAAAAAAGAGAGGGCCTATGATGAAGGAACCTGTGAACCCACACCACCCAGTGACTTTGAGGAAAAGCAAAGGTTTCACTGCGCACACACATGGATTTGATGTTGCCCAGATGTGACCATGGAGCGAAACATGAGTTTAATCTGTCCACAAGATGCTAAAAATCCAATAGGAATCTTTCAATTTTGGAGAGAACCCACCTCGCAAATGTTTCTCTCTCTACAGTATCTGACAGTAAGAGTTCATGGCAAGACTGCAATTTGTATGGATACTGATTAAGAACTCCATGAAAAATGTTGCGTATTGAGGATGGTGGTAATCCCAAGCATCTGCCAGCTTCCCATGTATTGCAGATTCAGACATTAATATTTCCATTTCTGCAGCAAAGAATGCCAAACATGTCTGTCTTAGACTTGGTCGACCAGATCTTACACCAATCCTCGAGCAATCAAGTTTCCTCAAATTGCTGAACAAGCTTTATGAGGTTTGCCACTGTTGATGGCCCTTTACCAGTCTTTCAAATTTTGCTGCAGTTGGAATTTATGCGTGCAATGGTCACCGATTCCTTGTTAGTGTAAAACACCGTCACCAACAAAACTTCCTCTTTCCCACTCAGCATCCTTGTTCACTTAGTCCAAATGCAAAGGAGAAACTGGATCTGGATTAAGAGCATCAGTTTTTATAATTGCTTGTCTCATTTGCTTATTTTCAACTAAAGTCGTTTGTACAATCGCCATCTGTCGGCTGTTTTTTTGAATTTTTTTCCCCCTTATCTTAAAAAAAAATCCTGTGACTTATCGATGCTAAACCTGCAAACCGTTTTTTTATTTTGTTTCATTTTCTGGGTTTAATAAATTTTTTTAAGTTTATATAGACTTTTTGCCAACACGTATATCATAACTCATATTTTTTGTGTGCAACAAAAATAAATTTAGATTTAATAAATTTCTCTGTAGAACTTTTCAGAAAAGAAAACTTGAATCATTTTACAGGTTTTTGTTTTTTTTAATACTGATGAGTTACAATTATATTAATGTTATTAATTATAATTATTAAACTGCCAGAGAAATTACAATTAACACTGTTCTGACAACTTTCTTTTGGGTCTACAAAGCATACATTTCTTACAACAAAAGAAAAATAAAGATTAAAATATGAAAATTAAGTAAAAAATTATTCAATTTTTACAATAAATAATTGTTCTTTTTTTTTTTGTCTCTCTGTGTATACTTTTAATTCATTAGTAAAATTAAATAAAAATTCAAACTAAGATAGTTACAAGGATTGCAATAAAGCTTAAAATTTGAAATGTAAGACTTTAAGAAACAGGTTATATTTTTAAGGAAAAGACAAATTAAAAATTTAAATAACATTAAAAAAATTTCAGAAAATGAAATATTAAGATAAAAATTTATAATCAAGAAAATGAATATTCCAAAAAGAAACTAAATTAAAAAATATGTTGGGATTTCTCTCTTTTTCTTTATGAATCTAAATAATGGACGTGCAAGTATCAACATATTCACACAGAAAAAAAATACACATGTATTGAATTTTATGAATATTTTAAAAAGATGCATTTTTAATAAAAGTAGAACCATTAAAAATTCTTTCTATATATTCAAGTTAAGAAAAATAATATCTGTGTGTGTGTGTATTTAAGCAGGAAAAATACTCTTTTCATAAGCAAAATGTTCTTAAATGTATTATTCAATTCTTGTCAAATATTTTTTAATAAATTAAATTCTATTCTAGTCTTTAAGTAACTATTTATGTAAAATTACTTACTAATGAAACACTTTCCTTTATATTATTCATCAAAATTTTTATATGTGTAAGAAAGAAATTTTATAAAAGGAGTCATATCAATATTTTGCAAAAATAACAAGCAAAACTTTATCAATCAAGGCAAGAATGGTATCAGGAGTATAATTTTGATGATTCGGTAAAAGCATCTTAAATATAATATCTGCAAACTTTTGATGGTTGCAAGGAGCTGTGCTGAAAAAGAAAATTATATTAATTTGTAGCATTTATTTATTATATTTCACATCTCTTAAAAATTATGTCAATTTAAAGCATATAGAAGACAAATGTAAAGTTAAATGATTTTAAAAATATTTTTAAAAAAGATTACTATTTTAAAAAATGAGATCTTTAGTAAGCATTTTATTCAACCCTGCTCATCATGATGAATGTTTCTAATATTAAAAATAAAATTTTTAACAAAATCATGCATTTCCTTTAGATTTCACGTAAGTAACATTTACATGCAATACATATGAACTCTGCAAAATAATATTTATTTTTGAATAAGTAAAATAATACAATGCTATATTTAAATAATAAAAAAACAACATTGACTATATATACTTCAAACTATAAGTAATGAATTAAGTAGAACAATATATGAAATATGAAGAATATTTTTTCTTGTTTTATAATAAAAAATGCAATATTAAAAAAAAGCAGTGTTTTATTGTATTATTCACAATTAGTAAAAATAGTCTTCAATTTTTACAATTAGTAAAAAAAAAATTTTTAATCACTTCCAACACATTTTCATTTGCATTATTGCAATGCTAAACACATAACAAATCTGCAAAATAAATTTATTTTTGATAAATTTATTCTACAAGAAGAATAAAATTATCCAACATATAAGTTGTTTAGCATACATCATAAAATAACTTTGCACAAACCTCTTAATCATTTCTTTGACACTCCTTTGGAAATTCTCCTCTAAAGCATGATTGGGTTCCTTACAAAAGAACACAGATAAAAATTCAAACAAGAAATCGCTTCCAGTAAGTGAGGAGCAGATAACAGCTATAAAGATACATGAAAAATAAATTAAGTAAAAATAATGATTTAAATACAGAAACATGAATTTTCACTTAAATTCATAAACTTCATTATAAATAATTCCATTTACTTTTTTAAGGGAAGAAATGTAATATGGTAAGATGAGCTGCCAACTACTAATTCAGTGCTCTGCAGTGGAAAATAGACTGCTCTGATTTCTTCTATACAAGATCTATTTTTTAGATAATAATAATAATAAATTAAAAATATACACATAAAATTAATATTTATCCAGAAAATTTATTTAACATACAAAAATAATTTCTTTAATTTTTTTTTTAATTCCAAATAAAATGGTATTTGTATCTCTTTTTAAAAAAAAAAAAAAATCATTGCTAAATTATATATCTGCATGAAATTCAAATGCAAAGAAAAATCACTGTAATAAATTAAAAGATATTATTTATTAATCTTTAAAAGAAACAAATTGATTCTCATATTTCTTTGCATCAAATGAATTATGAATTGAATAATATTAAGTGCAAAGTCAAATTTTATACTGATAAAGTACTGCTTTTAATCAAGTTAAACTGCAGCTTTAAAATAAGAATTACACATTATTTCTAACAGAACACAGTTCCTATAATAAATTTTAATATTTGTTATTTAAGTAAAAGCCCAAAATAAAAATAGAAATGAAAAAACAAACTATAACATTAATATGGCTATTTAATTATTTTAAGATTCTTTCTTTTTTAGAAAAGCTTTATTTATTTTTTTCCATCTTCTAAATATAATGCAATTAAAATATAAAATTTTTATTTCAAATGAAATAAGTACATTCTTAACAATATAAGAAAAAAGAAACTAAACTTACTTCAATGTATCTGAATTCTTTGAATCTTTTATATAGAATGGTAAAATATCAAAAGCAGATTCCTAATACAAAATAAAATTGTTAAAATTCTCATATTTGTAAACCCTTAAAAACTATCTGTCATTAAATTCAACTAATTGTATGATAAAAATTATTTCCTCATAGTGATATAAATGGAATATTTTGGTTTAAGGCATTTCATCATAAATTATTTAGGGCAAAATTATTATTGTTATTTACAGCAAAAATAATACTTTTGATATAATGTGAAAGCACATTAAAAGAAATTCTTTAAAATATAAAACCAAATAATTATTTTTATACAGTTTTTACAACAGCATAAAAACATAACATATTCTTCATCTGAAATTGAAAGAAACATAAGCAAATGTAGATCACGTTTCCACACCACAGGTCCATGGTTCAAAACCTGGGCTGGGCAAGGTCGACTCAGCCTTCATCCCTTCTGTGGTTCGATAAATAAGTACCAAAGCTTGTTTGGGAATTTAACACTGGAGATTTTGTGTCCCACTGACCACCTGACTGGAACATCTGTTTATGCACCTCAAAGTCC
>BMAO01036410.1:0-54124 GCA_019973975.1 Trichonephila clavata | reverse complement strand
ATTTAAGGCTTGGTAATAAACATATTTTTGAAATTCCTCTTTTAAAGATACCTTGAGGAGTTTTAACAATAACAACTCTAACTTTTCCATCTGAACCTTTTAACTATCTCTAGAATTATTCCCATGGTCCATTTACATGGTGGAAGATTTTCATCTTTTAAAATAACCATTGAATTTGGAGTTACATTTTCCTTTTCAAATTGCCATTTATGTCTAGCCTGTAAATTATTAAGATAATCTAACCTCCATTTGCGCCATATAAATTGGACAAATTTTGTTAACCTTTGCCAATGAGATAATCGATTGTCTGCTTTATCTGTCAAGTCTGGCTCAGGTAAACTTTGAAGAGGTCTACCTATAAGAAAGTGTCCTGGGGTGAGAACTGTAAAATCGTTAGGATCAGAGGACATGGGAGTAAGAGGACGACTATTTAAAATACTTTCTATTTGAGTTGTAATTGTAATAAATTGTTCAAATGTTAGACGTGCATCGCCTACGGTTCTTTTAAAATGATGTTTAAAAGATTTGACACCTGCTTCCCAAAGCCCTCCAAAATTAGGTGATCTAGGGGGAATAAATTTCCAATTAATTTCTTCATTAGTCAGATAATTGGCAAGAGTGTCTCGTGGATTTTTTATCAAATTATATAAGCGTTGCAATTATCTACTTGCACCTATGAAGTTTGTAGCAATATCAGTACAAATTGAAGTACTTTTGCCTCTCCTACTGAAAAATCTTTTGAGAGTTGCTATCATAGCTTCTGTGGTTAGTTCTGTGACAACCTCTATATGAATAGCCTTTGTAATAAAGCAAATGAAAATTGCAACATAACATTTGTGATAATTACCTTTACGTTGGCCTTTATATTTAATATAAAATGGGCCTGTGATATCTATGCCTACATGAGTAAAAGGAGAACTTGGTGTAATTCTTTCTCTAGGCAAATTTCCCATAATTTGTTCTAAATTTTTAGGTTTGTTTTTGAAACAAACAACACAATTTTGAACAATTTGACTAACAGTGTTTCTGCCACCTAATGGCCAGAACTCTTGTATGACTAGATAAAGTAAAGTTTGAGCACCTACGTGCAAATTTTTCAAATGAAAATAATTCATGATTAAAATAGTTAATTTATGGTTTTTCGGAAGCAAAATGGGAAATTTCCGACTATATGTTAAATTTGAATTACTTAATCTACCACCAACTCCAAGTATGTTTTCTATGTCAAGAAAGGGATTCAAACAAGTTAACTGACCTTTTTTTAATGGTTCCCCCATTCCTAAGAATTTCAATTTCTTTGTTGAAAACTGTTACCTGTATCCTTCTAATCAAATGGAGTTTTGAGCTCTGAAGTTCCCCATTTGTGAGGGGACCTGCATGACCAGATGTATTTTTGACACATTATGCAGGAATCTGAAAATATAACTTAAAATTCGAATTAATTTTACATAATTATTTGTAATATTTAAAAGGTCATTTTCAAAGTTAGAGTCCAAGATTGATGTTAAGCTGATATCAGATTGTTTTTTAAGTTCTGACATGTAAAGTTCATCAGAACTGGTAAGTGAAGGTTCACTGAATTGTTCAGGAATATCTAGATGCTGAGAACCATTCCATCATAAAGTCAACGATGAAAGTCCTTCAGGATTTACTCCTCGAGAAATGATATCACCAGGGTTTAGAGCTGAAGGTATGTGCTTCCATTCAAAGTTCTCTGTCAGAGTTTGTATCTTGGATACTCGATTGCCGACGAAGGTTTTGAGTTGATTAGCTGGAGTGTTGATCCAGGCAATGGCTATGGTTGAATCTGTGTGCAAGAGGACTTTATCTAAATGTACTTGCAGAGAAAAGCAAGCCTTGTCAACCAATTGAGCCAGCAGCAAACACGCCGAGAGTTCAAGGCGAGGAATGGAGATGACTTTGATTGGCGCGACTCGAGATTTGCTGGCAATAAGCTTGGTTGTGGTGGTACCATCTTCCTTGACACAGTGCATGTACAATACGGCTCCGTAGGCTGACTCTGAAGCATCTGCGTATCCTAAAAGCATGAGTTTCTCATAGGAATCTGTAAGTAGGTATCGATCTATTTTAAGTTCTTCTAGGGCTTTTAGAGATGACACAAAATTGAGCCACTCTGGTGCGATTGCCTCCGGCAAGCATTCTTCCCAATTCAATTTTCTAAGCCATAATTTTTGTAGAAATATTTTTGCTTTGCTGATGACGGGGCCTATTAGGCCAAGAGGGCCGTAAAGTCTTGCTATGACGCTTAAAACATCTCGTTTTGTATAAGATGCAATGGAAGGAATAGAAACCTTGAACATGAAATAATCTCCTGTTGGTTTCCAGTTAACATCTAAGGTTTTTATGGCTGATTCTGCGTTGGTTGAAAAGGAGTGCTCTTGATCTGTAGATGAATTAAATAGCTCCTTCGAGTTGGAATTCCATTTATGTAATTTCATTCCACATGTTTTTAGCATATTTTGCAACTGGCATTGTAATTGGCGAGCAGTGTCGAGAGTTTGTGCACCCGGCACTACATCATCCATGTACACATCTTTTAAAGCTACTTTGGAAGCTAAGGGAAATCTAGAAGCTTCATCCATAGCTAACAGTTTGAGAGTTCTTATGGCTAAAAAGGGAGCACTGGCGGTCGCATACGTGACAGTTTTCAATCTATAGATGACTGTCCTATCATTTACTCCGGTTTTCCACATAATCCTCAGAAGATCACGTTGAGCTGGATTGATGAGGATTTGTTGGAACATCATCTGGATGTCGGTTGTGAAAGCATATTTGTGTTTTCGAAATCGTGTCATGATTTCAAAAATGTCTTCCTTCACTTCACCTTTCAAGAGTAGGTCATTTAAGCTTAAACCTGAAGTAGTAGACGCCGAACCATTAAAAACAACTCTTAATTTGGTAGTTGTTTTTATCAGGCCGAAAGACTCCATGATGTGGAAGATAATAACAAAAGTTGTTTGCAGATGTTTCATCCAAATGTTCTTCCACTTTTTCCATATGCCCCAAGTCTAAGTATTGCTGCATGAATTCCCTATATAAAATTTCCATTTGTTTATCTTTAGATAATCTTCTCCAAAGCTGATCAAGTCTTTTCATTGCTAAACCTTTTGAGTGTCCTAAGCCTTGTATGTCTTTAGTTGGCATCTGTACTATATATCGACCAGCTTCATTGCGCGTGTGAGTCATTTGATAATGATTTTCACAATATTCCTCTTCTTTGCTTAACGGCTTTTGACCTTCGTTAATTGTTTCTATCTCCCAAAATTTTTGTAAATTATTATCAATATTTTGCATTTCTGAAATGAAACCACAAAATTGATTTTGCGAGTAGGAACTTGTGTTTCCGGTTGCGATATATCCGAAAACTGATCTGCGAAATACGAGCCCATTGTTTGATGTGCGAATAATTCTCTCCTTAATTATGTCAAAAAATGCCTCTGCTCCAATTAGCAAATCGATTTTTCCTGGAACACTAAAAATTCGGATCTGCTAGTTCCTGTGGTATTTTTAAATTATTGAGGTTTATTTGAGTTACAGGAAGAAAATCTGTAATTTTTGAGACAACCAGAAAATCTAAAGTCGTAGAAAATGAACCGTTGCCATTTATTATGGTAGCGTTTAATTTTGACTTGACCGTAGTTTTATTTCCACCTAAACTGGAAATTGAAATATTAATTCTATTTTGTGGAGCCCCTAATCGCTTTGCAAAATCTTGCGTTACAATATTAGACATACTACCAGAATCTAAGATTGCGCGTGCTTGAATGCAACTTCCAGTAGAATCATTCAAAACCCAAACTACTGCTGTGGGTAGAATTACGGTTTTGATTTTACTATTGATACAAGAAAGGGATGCAGCTGTATTTTCCTGGGAATAGTGAAACTCCTCTGCGTCGTTGCTCAGTTCCTAACCTTGTAGTGGTGAAGCGCTGTAAATCAGGGGAGCGTTGACAGATTTCCCCTTCTATCTGTAGAGCAGTGTTGTGTCGAAAGCTACAAGAATGATTTGATTTACACTTTGAAACTTCGTGTTGATCACTTAAACAATTGAGACACATATTATGCTTTGTGACGATTTCCTTTCTCTGTATGGCATTTAATTTTAAAAAGGAATCGCACTTAAAAATTGGATGCGGTTGCTTACATAAAATACATGCATACACAGAATTGTTATGTTTTATAAAGAAATTTTTTGATTTATTTCTATCTTGTATAATAGGTTTTGCGAACGTATTTTTATTTATATTGCTTAAAACTTGAGCGCGTTTTTCTAAAAATAAAATGAAGTCATCAAATTTAGGAACTTCGGTTGAATTAAGGCTGTATTCGAATTGTTTTAAAGTCTCTTTGTCTAGTTTTTGAAGAATGATATTTAAGATTAAAATATCAGAAAGATTGTTTCTTTCAAACTCTAATACCTTCAACCCGCGAATGTTTTTGTTGACATCATCAATTAAGTTTCTTAAATCTTTTGCTGACTCATTGTTTAATTTAGCTATGTTTAAAATTGCCTTTACGTGAGTTTCGACTATTAAACGTTTATTTTCATAGCGTTCTTCTAAAGATTTAAATAAAGATTCAAATGAATCACTTATAGTCTCTAAATTCTTTGCTTCAGATGTTAATGCAGCTTTAAGATAATGTAATTTCTGCTCCGAGGAAAGTTGTGAATTTGTTGAGATAATATTATTAAATTGTATTTTAAAGTTGCTCCATTCTTCATATTTTCCAGAAAACTTTGGTAAGGAATTTCTGGAAGTTTAATTGATAGTTGTGGTCGGTTTTGATTCGACCATACTTGTGTTGAGTTTGGAACATTTAAATTGCATTCAAGACGTTTGATATAAGATTTTATTTTAAATTTTGTGCTAATAATTTTTTCCGAATATTCTTCGGATGCGTTAACTTCAGTATCGAACTCACACACAGAAGCATCTACTATTAAATTTTCCATTTCTGAATTAAGTTGCTTCAATGAGAGTTCTTTTGCGATTAGTTGATCTTGTAATTCTAAAATATTATCTACATCATCACTGTTATTTTCAATGTAACTTTGAATTTTCGTAATTAATTTTGTTACGGCCGAACGTATAGGCGCTCTTTTATTTCTAATTTTTTCAATTGGATTCATTTTGACTTCTGCGATAATATAAACAACGATATAATTTTTGCAATGAAATAAACAATAGTGGTATGAAATTGGCTTACCTCTATTTAAATGCAGAGCCTTGTGAAAGAAGTCAAATGTGGTATCCAAATTGATGTTGCTTAGTGTTCTTGTGAGAGAATGAAATCCTTGGCGTAACGATAAGCGTTGAATGCTACAGTTCAAAACAGGCCTAAGAAGGATGAAAATGAACACAAAACGAAGACGCCAGCAAGGGGTGAGAGTATGTATGAAAATAAAGAAAAACTTCCTTTAAATCAAATGCTTTTAATTCTTTTTTGAAATTGGATTTGGATTTTCTTAAGGAATATATATTTTCGTTTTATTTATTTTCACAAAAATAATGCTTTTTAATTAATTTCCTATCGTCCCCCTCCCTCCCCCTTTGTCTCATTTTAACATACAAAAAAGATTACTGACAATATAAAAAGATAACGGGTAATAGTTTATGTGAGAAATTTAATGGAATGAACTTTCGTTTTTCATTATAAAGATCGAAGCAGATATTGATTAAAGAAACACATTTAAGAATAGGGAATATGTGTTTGTTTGCTTGACTTTTCTTTTATATCTAAACAAATAATTATTGACTTTTCTCTCTTTTATACCTAACATAATGTTTAAATGCATACATACATATACGAAGAAAAGTCAAGAAATAAAAGGGCTTTTGCAATTTCTTTTTCCAAGGTTTAGTAACAGAGCTAGTATCCAGCGCTGAATGAGGGGTAGTCTGCAACCCTTCTGTACAAGTGTCACTTGTCTTCCTTAGTAGTCGTTGGAGCTTTGGAGACCGTTTATCATGGCAGCGCCATTGTTGATCTGCACCATGGTGGAAATTGATTTGCTTTTTGTTTGTGGAAGGTGTGAAATCTGCCCTGGATACTAGTTATCCCTTCCATCACTATACCCTCAACGACTTGACCCTTGTCCTCAGTGGTTGACATCGATGGATTGACGATCTTTCATCGTTACATAAAGTTCTTCCCTGTTTGAAGCGCTATAACCTTTCATAAATCATGTTTTACGATGAACAACTGTCATTTTACTGCGCTTGCACGAGACGCATTAGTTCTTGCTTCGTAATAAATAGCTGTCATCATATTGCGCTTGCATGCGACGAATAACTTTCGTTGGTCTCATACCTTCCACAAACAAAAAGCGAATCAGTATCCTCCTCTTCTCTTTGGTGCAGACTGACGATGGAGCTGCCATGTTGAATGGTCTGCTACACTCCAACGACTACGAAGGAAGACGAGTGACACGTTGTGCAGAAACGTTGCCGACTGCTCCTCATTCAACATTTGATACTAGCACTGTTGCCAAATCTTAGAAAGAGAAATTGCAAAAGTCTCTTTACACTTTGACCTTTCTCATATATATTATTTGATCGATTTTTCTTCATATATATTTAATATGTTATTTTAAATTCTTGAATTGTTGCTCAAGATTAATAAAATATGTTGAATACAGTGAAATACAATTAAGCAATAAGGAATGAACGCATGAAACAATACAACGTTTTACTTATAACAATAAAGAGAGAGGCATGAAAAACTTAGAAATACACTTTTCTTTTTATTTAGATCGACAATAAAAAAATTTTATGAAAAGTATTTTTTATTTAATACAATTGTATATAACAGTTTTTAACTATATTTACAAAAAAAAACGAGATTTCAAAAAACATCCCATAGGACTTATCAGTTCTGTGATGCATAAAAAATCAGTAAAAAATTTAGAATATGAGATATAGATAGATAGATTTCGTTAATTTTGTGTTGTAGGATATCGGTAGCAATATCCTAAAAAAGTCTATTCATTTGAGAAGTAAGCAAGATATTTTATTATTCAAAAAAAGAAAGTACGAGTTTAAGATGACAAATAATTAGAAAAAGTGAATAAGATAGAACGCATCTAAGAGAGAAAACTAAATAAAAACTTTATCTTTATTTTTATATTCAGCAGACTAATTGAATGTTATTCTTTTATTTAGCGCTAAGTTGTTAAAGTAAGAACTAAAATAAAATCCTTGCGCGTGCGTGCGTGCGTGTTTTCTTACCAGTGCATAAGCTTTTAATGAATTATACCTCACCACTTTTCAATCTCCTGCTTTCACGGATGGATCTGATGCATATTAAATCTGTCCAGACTCAAAGTCTTCACGTTAGCAAGATGGTGGAGAGTAGGGTTCCAGCTTTAGTGTCATCCTCGTTACTTGATCGTGTTTCAAAATTCCGAAGGCTGTCACCACTGGCCATCATGATGCTTCAAAGCGGGGCGTAAATCAAATCAAATGGCTTCTTGGCAATAATTTTTGGCTTAAATCACCAAAATAGTAACTTTACAATGGAAACATAATAGATATTGGTATCCATACATGTGTACATCCTTGATGGCAAAATATTCCTTCCATAGAACTTTTTTTTCCTTTATTAAAAAGTTGAAAATGTTGTCAAGTCTAACAAAATAAATCTAAATTTTTCACTGGAAACTTTAAAAAATTTCAAGGGCACGTTTGTGGTTTAATATGCAAAGTAAATGATTACATTGCCAAAAGTGAAACTAATTTAAAAGTTAAAAAACAAAAGTTAAAAAATTTTATTTTCAAATCCTCAGAACATGTTTTTAGGGGTTTAAAATGCTTCGCGAAGTTTTTAAAACAATACCATTTTCTTACTACAAACAGTGGTCTCTATGAAAGATTTTCTGTCTAAACATACCAAATGCTATAGAAATTTTATGGATTTCCCATTTCTCATTCATCGACAAGGAAAAGAAATAAAGGAAAAAAATTTTTAAGAAAATAAAGTATCTCTAAACTTAACAAAACCTTTCAAAACGTAGAAATTGATAGTAGGTACCGCTTAGAGATAAAAACTTGAAGTGATATATACTTACTTTTAAAGACCAGAGGCTGTCAGACATCACAGGACACGTTCAGTTTAAACAGTTTATTCTCTTATTCCTTTTTTCAATAGACTAGTACGAAAACAAACAAGTTAAAAAGCTTCCAACAAAAACTTTTCTTCCAATTCTACGAGAAATTTTCTTTTTACTTTTCACTGAAGAATCTAGAGCATATACTGGAGCACTGGTCCTATTTTTGGAAAAAGAAAATAGACACTGTTTTTATTATCTCTTTCTCGTTGTTCTTTCACTTTTGAAAAAAGGCATTTATCATTATTTGATGGAAAGAAATATTAGATTAGAAAAAATAAATTCTAATACTCACTTTACATTCTAAGTAGTTTTATGAACAAATTCTCTTAAATTGCGTCTTTTTTGATAAACAATTTTTATAAATAACATTTTTAAGAAAATTAAAGATGAGGAGAAAAAAATTTTACTCATTTTAAAACCCTCGCTTAAAATACAAATTTAGGCAAGTCGCTGATAAGTTCGTCTATATGTTCAATTATTAGATTAAAAATGGTAAACTAGTTAACAATAAGATTGAAAAAAGAAATACAATTTTGTGTGGTGATAGGGATAGATTATACTATATTAACAAACTGAGATTCCAATTATTTAAAAATAACTAACGTAGAAATTCATAGTAAAAATTTGAAATGTTTTAAAAAGATTTTATTTCATTATAATTAATTACGAAGCAAGAGAATATCAACTTATACTATAAAATATGCTATACTGATTGTCATTAACGTTGCAACACCACGCAAATACAAAAAATATATTTATTGTACGTAAACAATAGGGCATGAAGACAAAAGGATTAAATTTGCAAGTAGTTTGAGAGTTTACATCGGTGCGAAATTAGTAGAAACAGCTGCCACCCCTAGCATCTTAAATGGCCCTTACCCGGTTAGGCATAGAGTCGAATTGGGTTGGATCACAGAAACGAGCAACTCATTCCACGCTGCTTCAAGTTTATGCCACACGACATTAACCGTATTACCTAGAAAGGGGTAGCAGGCCAGTCTCTCAGCAACCCAAAACCAGGTGTTTTCAATGGGTGATAGATACGAAAATAGGGTAGATCAGGAAAACACTCGAATACCCTGTGTATCGAGAAAAGTCAAAACACGACGTGGGACATATGGTTTCGCATCATCTTGTTCGTATAGGGCTTTTGGTAGGCCTCGACGATAGGGCCCAACCACTGGATGTACGATGTCAGAAATGTACCTATCTGGGTCCAAATTGCCTTCGATCTAAACTAGAGATGTGTTTGCAGTTTACCCAATGGTTGCCCAAACCATCACACCAAGTACAAAGCTCCTATGCCTATATCGATGAAAGCAACCTCGGAGCTTCCAGACCCCTAACGGCCATCAAAATACTCCGCTCAGAACCGGGATTCGCTTGAAAAGACGACAGTGGGCTACTCCTGTATCCAGTTTTGTCGTTCGGCGCTCCAGTGTCGCCTTCACTCTCTATGCTGCATTGTCAAGGAAAGCCTAAGTACTGGCCACCATGCTGACCGTCCGCGTTGCTGCAAACGTCGTCGCACCGTATGAGTGAATACTGGGAGTGCTGCAAACATGTGCCTTTCTTGACCAATGGTCCGTGATGTAGTTGTACGGTTTTGCATGGCCGATCTTACAATATGTCTGTCCTCTAAGGCGTTAGTTATAAGAGACCATAAAGATCTTGTGTGTGGTTAAGTATGACCCTCAATGACCCACTGATTCCATATTCGTATAACAGTGTTTGGATTTCGACCAGTGTGACAGATAACATCACGGAACGATAATCCATACTCTCGATAAGCAACGCTGCTTCATTTGAATTCCTACACTTGCAGGTAAGCCTTTCTTATTATTATTCGAAGCATAACACGATATTCTGAGCAAAGCGCTTTCCAAAATGAGAAATCCACTACGCAACTTTTCTTTTATGCAGTCCTTCGGATGTATTTTCTACCTTCTGCACCGTCTAAATGCAATTAAATAATAATCATTTGCATATCTCAACCTCTTCTTCCTTTCATGTAATGTTGACGTTCGTCAGATCATTCCTTCCAGGTGTTGTAATTTTAATGTGTGGCCAACAGTGTACATTTAAATGATATTTTTCTGTTCTTATATTTTGTCTGATTTTTAAAAATTAAATTAAACAAAACAAAACTGAAATAGTTTCCTCAATATCAGCTTAATACCATATTTGAATCTGAAAATACTACGGATTATCCATTCTACAAAAATAGACCTAAAAGTAGTATCAGAATATAAGCCATCAGTAGATTAAGAAAAATTTTAAAAAAGCATTTTTTTTTTCCTTCATATGTTTTATCGCTATCCGAATTTTCACGATTGTTAAGACTTCATGATATTTTTAGCTTTTTTTTTTTTAAAAAAATTAACAATTCGAAACTTATCAAGCATAAAATTATTCCTCAAAGGAAATGAATTTAAAAGCAGTATGTTTTTATCTTTTTTAATTCTTTCTTTCATTTAAGTTTTTCAATAAAAAAAGCGTTTGAAATATTTTATATAGTTAAATAGAAGAGCATAAGCAGATAAAGATGAAAAAATATCAGTAGACTTCAAAGACAAGACTAAAAGCTTTTAAAGTTTCCACAACGCATGCTTTTTTCTATTCAAATTCTGTCTGTCTGATATTTGAATCAATTCAGTTCTTATTCTTATATAGTTATTTTTGCTGTATTACGACATTAAAATATCGCTCAATATATCGAGCACTATATACAAAGCAAACCTCTTAAAAACATTTTAATTTTCTTTTATCACTTGCACATTCACTCACTGTCGTTTTTTTTCTATAATATTTGAATGTAACATTCCACTGCCGCAAAAAAAAACTCCGAATTTCAGTTTTAAAAATTTATTGAAATGTAAAAACTTTAAGCGGCAAAAACGATTTTTTTTAAAAAAGCAGAATTTTTTTGGAACATTCTTTTTTATATATGTTATCACCTTATTTTTTTTTTTATTTTAAAAAATATCCAAGTATAAAAATTTATTGCAGCGGAATTCTTCTGAATATACATTAAATATGTAATGAGGTTAAGGTTTAGCAATGACAAAAAAAAATACGATTTTCAGGAAGAGAATAATTTTAAAAAGAAAAAGTAAATAGGAAAATCTGTGCATCTATTACAAGAAAATGACGAAAACAACTTAAGAACTACTAACAAAGCTAGCAGAGAAGAAGACTCTTAGAAACACAACAAAAGAAATTACTTTTTTTTAATGCATACTTAATTTCTAACTATGATCCTACAGTTAGGGACAAGGAAATTTTTCCTTGTCACTTTTATGTTAAAGGACTGCCAACGTTTTTTAGACTTATTTCCTAATTATTTTTTTTATTTTGATCAATTCATACATAAATTTAAAATATACTGGGGGGTGTTCAAAATTAAGGTATCCGAACACGTTCGGAGTACTTTTTAACAAAATAGCATACTAAAACATTATAAATGCTCTTTTAGGACTCAATACCAATAAATATTTTTATTTAACTATCAAAATTTAAAATAAATTACCTGAATTTTACAAAATCTTAATTATAAATGAAATTTTAGCAATATTTTTGAAAAACTTCAAAGCAGTTAGAGAAAAAAGTAATGAACATATATTCGTAAAAATATTACTAAAACAAATTCGTTGCATTTATCTAGAAAATGTACTAAAATTTTAATTTTTTATTAAAATTTGAAAATTTTAGAGCTCATTGAGTAAACATTATAAGAAATGTTACATTTTTATGAGACCATTATTTAAATAACAAGCCATAACTCAAAAAGTATTCATACAATAAGAAATATTTTAGTATATTCTCTAGAAAATCAGGTTCAAAAAGTTTTATAGAAATACATTCGTAATATTTTGAGTTATTAGACTCGCCTGATAGATTTTGAGCAATTTAAATGCCTACTTCTGGTAGATCAAAAACCCATTTCCGGTTTTTCTAACTTTATAAAATTGATTGTAACTTGGCCTCTAGGTAGCGTAAAAACAAAACAAAGTATGTTTTGTAAATTCAAAAGATAGCTCTATTCAATAAAATAAAAAAACAAAAATATCTGTCTTGACTGAATTTGGTCATTTTCAACGTGTTCGGATACCTTAAGAAACTTCTTAGATTTCGTTGATTATTTCTAGAAGTACTGGCTAGATTTTAATACAATTTGATCTGTATATGGGACTGATATAATGCAAGAAAATAACTATTCAACAGTTAAAATACACAATCATGATCATGCGTAACGCGCATAGAAATCGGAAGGTAGGAAAAAGCAGTTGTAGAACATAATAAAAGAAAATTTGATAATAAGAGGCATGGTCCCCTCTTTCAGATAAACAGGCCTCACACCTTGATTTTATACCGAAAATAGGGAATTTATAAGTTCCTGTGGCAATTAATCCCAATCGTTCAACAAATCTGTTTTTCGACCTTGGATAGTTCTCGGAGAGGAGTTTAAGGGTTTCAATCGCCCTACCCAGAACGTCCCAGGCATGCTCTATACTAGTGATTCCCAAAATGGTCTATATAGACCCCCAGGGGTCTATGGCAGCATGCAGGGGGTCTACGTCAGATAAAAATAATTTGGGAGTCCATGAATTGTAAATGGGGGTCTACGATAGGGACTCTCATTAAACCACATCATGATTAAATTTTCTTTTAAAATTTAAGTCAAGTGGAAACCAGATTTATTTACTATATTTAATGACGTTAATTTGCAGTTAAAAGGACCATCATTTCGGCGTTTCTTGCCATAATTAAGCTAATGAGTATTATATTCGACGTCACGAATTTTCCTAGTGTCTCAATTCGTCACACACAATCTGCCAGTAAAAGAACGTTTTAATCTACGTTCAACATTTAAATGCCCTTTATTCAGATTTTGAAACTAGGTTTGAGAATACTTTGACTGTATGTATGGTAATACTACAGTAGGCAATTAATAAATATGCATGGACGAAGCACCAGATTCCTTTCTCCCATTAAAAACTTTTGTTTGTTTCTCAGTTAGATTTTGTAACAATTATTTTAAGTATTAACTAAATTTTAATTTAATTAACATGTGTGTCTTAGGTCTTAAACACTATACTTCACTACAGTTAGAAATTTAAATAATATTTTTAAGTAGGTATAGATCTGTACCAGCTGTCAAAAAGACATTTAAGTTGATAAACTTGCAAAAATCCATTATTAGGTAAGTAGGGGTCTGCCGAAAACCGATAAACATGGCAAGGGGTCTATGAGACAAAAAAGTTTGGGAACCTAAGCTCTATACGAATGAATTTTGGAGATCTTACTGGCCAATCCATTCAGCGAATATCCTCACTTTCCTGAAACTCATCGACGAGATGAGCTCTATGTGTCTCGTGTTGCCATCCATTAAAATAAAATCAGAACCAACAGCACCTGTGAAAAGGCAAACATAGGGCTCCAAGACCTCATTCCTATACCTCACAGCAGTCACAGTTTCTCTTGCAAAGACATAGCGGTGCGTACGGCCATCCAAACTGATATTTTCTCAAACCATCGAGCTTCCACTATTGCAATGGTTGATTTCTCGGACATTGGAGGGCGTGTGTCTCTCTGGTTCCCTCCAATATATTCTCGCTGTACTTTCCTACGTACACCGTACATTCATATACTGTTTTTTATGCTGAATTTCATTTTTGCAATACATACTTGAAGTTCATTATATTTTTTTAAGAAAATTTTCTTTCTCTTACAGCATGTAAATATATAGTTTTGGATGCACACATTAATTTGATGTTAAAAGAATACGAGAAATAATAAAATTTTATATTATAATTAATAAAGGGAGTGAACATTATAAATGATAAAAATATTTCTATAAATAATTAATTTAACATAACATAACAAAAAAATGCATTTAGTTACGTAAGCTATTACGCAAATATTTTTGTCACCGCTGTTGGTTTTAAATTAAACAATTCTTAAAAAGTGAAAAAAAAACAAGTCTAAAAAGCACTTATTTTGTAAAAAGTACTCTTAAATATTCTTTAATTATAAATTTTATTTTTTTAATGATATGTCGATTCATATGACGTCACAATCACATGATGGTGGGCTAAACAAATAGCCACGTGTTTCATTCGTGTTTGATTCGACTGAGTATTTTGGCGGCATTTTCGGATTTGCATCTATTATCATATAACAAAATAAAATCCTTCTTTCCTTTAATTTAAAAAAACAAATAATTTATATATATATTTTTATATGCATGTGATAGCTTCATAAGTATTTTTGTTTAATTTCACATTAATATCTCTATTTTTATTGCAAAATTATAATTCGTAAATTCTCGGAACATCTGTCGCTAAATTAAGTTGCTCGGCGATCGATTCCGGTCACCAAAAAAATTGACATCATCATGTGTCCTCCCCCCCCCCCCCTGTTCTACACTTTAATACTTAATTTTTAAGTATATAGGATTTTATTCAATTGAATGATCCATAATTTTTAAACACAATGTGGCTGACAAACTAATTACTAAGCCTAAAAGTATACAAAAACACAAGAAAGTAGTCAAAGAACCTAAGTAAAACTAAGCTTAAATCTAATACTGTAAACTAAAAACTATGTATATATTTAATTACTATACGAAAAGCACAAAAGTCTAGAAAATATATTAAAAATATTTAGAGTACCAGAAAACTTTAAAGAATGTAAAATAATAAAGTAAGTAAATTCAAAAATTTCCGCACAACCACAAGTGTAATACGATCAGCTGTTATTGTTTACTTGATCGCACTTTAATAATCACATGAGGGTGATCAAACGATCGCAGCGCCCTCTAGTGATTAATCGACCCCATTGGAATGTTTAATTCTCTTTTGTCCATCACATCTTTTCTGAAAACTGTCAAAGAAATTAAAGAAATTCATTCTTCACAAGGGGAGGGCACGACAAAGGAAATTTATTTTGGGATGAGACTTTGCGCAATGGTAGTGCTCCTTTAGGGTGTTAAACCCTAAATGTAATTCTGCCAAATGGCCAGTTCATTCGGAGAAAATAGCCTTCGAAATTCATGCTTAGCTTTTATACAATAAAGTTTTAATTATTTCCAGTGATCCGGTGGCATGGTTGGTAAAATAGCTGGTTACCGCGCGTTGACACTCAGTTCGAGTCGCGCGATCGGGTTTTTTTTTTCAATTTTTAAATTCATTTAATTATTTTTACAATTAAATAAATTTGTTTTTAAAAAAAGATTTATCAAATATTAAATGATAATTAGTTTATATTTTAAACAGTAAAATAATTACTGTAAACTAGCTGTATGGCTCGGCGTTGCACGGGCTTTTACCGAGTGCATACGTATGTCCATTAACAAAAAAACATACAAAATGACAAATGAAATTCATATGAAAGTGTCTATTTTATTTTTTTAACATTTTAAACTACCCTTTTTCATAAAAAAAATAAATAAATAAATAAAGATCATCAGTTTTATAATATTTTTCAAAAATAATATATGGCTAATTATGTTTTGTTCATTATTTTACATATGTGTATAAAATATGTTTCATATTCAAGAAATATTTTATAAGATGTGGTATGTATTGAAGAAATGTATTACAAAATTATATCATGTTCAGTAAAACACACTAAGGAAAAAATATTTTGAAATTAAAATCCATAGAAATTTGTAAAAAATGTAAAACATTGTAGAAATTGGGATTTTAATAATATATTTCAAGTTAATCACATGCTAAAAAAAATAATTTATTTTTTTAAACGAAGTTAGTTAATACAGTCAATAGAGCAACGTCATGAAATTCCAGTTTGGCTGAAAACATATTTTCGACGCCAACTTTTGTCATTGTTGTAACAGTAACAGTGTTACAACAATACACACAAATCAAAGTTGGCACCAAAAACCGGTTTTTTAACCTTTTTAATTAATTTCTTTTTAACTAGTTGCAATATCGAACCGAATTCCGAATTTAAACCATTCTCGAATCCACTTGAATACATACAAAAAATTTCATCAAAATCGGTCCAGCCGTTTAGGAGGAGTTTAGTCACATGCAGACGCACAGAAGATTTATATATATAAAGATATATAAGAATTTATATTTTATAAATACAATTATTAATAAATAATATTTATTATAAAAATATATTATAATCGGTTCGTGATCGTTTTTTTTTTAATTTTTAAGTTCATTTTTAATTTTTTTTTAGAATTAAATAAACTTATTTAAAAAAGACATTAAATACTTTATATAACTATAAAATAATTAAATTAATAGTATATAATATAAGATATATATTATTTTTATATTAATTATGAAATAATTTTACTATAAATAATTATTACAATATATTTTACGTATTCTTATAATATTTTATTTATAATATATTGTATTTCATATTATAAAACTATTTGTAACTAATTTTATATAAAATATCATTTAATATTTATTATAATATATTTTTATAATAAATATTAGTTATTAATAATTATATTTATAAAATATAAATATTTATATAATTACAGTAATTATTTTACTATTTAAAATATAAAATAATTATCTAAAGTATCATTTAATATTTAATAAATCTTTTTTAAATAAATTTATTTAATTGTAAAAATAATTAAATGAACTTAAAAATTAAAACAAAAAACCGATCTTGCAACTCGAACCGAGGCCGAACGCGGGGTAAACAGCTATTCTACCAACTATGCCGCAGGATCGCTAGCAAGAGTAACAACTTTATTGTATAAAAGCTAAGCATGAATTTCGAAGGCTATTTTCTTCGAATGGACTGGCCATTTGGCGGAATTACATTGAGGGTTGAACACCCTAAAGGCATACTACTATTGCACAAAGTCTCGTCCCCAAATGAATTTCCTTAGTAGTACCCTCCCCTTGTAAGAGTAAGATAGGGAGAAGTATGCAATTTAGTTAAATAAAATTTGCTTTTAATGATAATGAGGAAAGTAAGTATTGTATGAATTAATTCATTTAAAAATCAAAGTTAATTCATTATTATTATTTTTGTTATTCTTCCATACATTATTTTATGCAATATTTCAAAACAAATTGATGTGATATTTAAAAACTCGCTTTACAATGTGTGCCGATAACATAATTTTATGAATAAAATGTTTTATCCCCATTTAAATACTATATTCCCAATAAAATAACTTTTGACTTTTCATTTCATTTCTGAACATAATAAACAAAAGTTTAATTTAAAAATAATTCAATATACAGTAACTTTTCAGATAATTTTTAACTAATTAATATTATTTTTAAAAAAATAATTTAAAGAGATATTCTGATTCATAATATATAAAAGGATCGAGAAAGTACATAGAATGCAGAGCTTTCAAGGACATTTTATCAGCAATACATAATGGGATATCAGGAATTTATGTGAAAACACCGTTCATTCAACAAAGAGAAAGGTGAATTTTATTTTTTTAAGAAAAGAAAATACTATTTTAATGTGATCATCGATTCGAAAAAACACAAGATCGGACAGTTGTAAAGTTAAGTATAAGAAGAGAAAAGCCTTATTTAAACTCTCAGTATAAGCATTTATCAGTATTTTATCCATATTTTAAAAGATTTTAGCGTTAGAAAAAAGATTTTCCTCGTTAACTTTAGAACATAAATTAAACCTTCAACCATTGAAGAACAGACAAAACATCGCAATTTTTTTCTCAACTAAAACCTTCCTTTCCTCAAGAAATGTGTAGAAGTAATTACACTAATAAAATAATTCAAAAGAATTTTAATGAAAGTATTATCTACTGCCATCAAATGTATTTTAGTATAAAATAATTAAAGACACTTCCGAATTACTGCTGATGAAATTAAGCTTTGAGTAATATAACAAACTATTTTCCTAAATGAATGGTTACTTGAGGGATGACTCAGTATTCCCTGTCAACCATTTGTCACAGCTCATCTTTTGAACGTGTTAGTGGCAGGGCAATCACGTCCCAGATGTGTTCGATGGGGGGAGAGATCATGAGAGAATGCTGGCCAACAAAGTATCTGTACATCTTCCAGAATACGATGGTTGAGGCGTGCGCTGTACAAAAGGACGTCATCCTGCTGGTAAAAGTCATTCAGTATCCACTCCCGAAGGACGAAAAACACCCGCAGTGTATCCTCCGTGTATCGTTGGGCGTCATAGTGACAATAATAGAACATGATGGTACTTTCAATCGTACGCCCCAAATGGCCCCCCAAACCAAGTCAAGTGGCTTTCCATAGATACTATCTAACTGGCATTGTCAACACGTCAATACCACACTCGTACACGACGAGTATCATTGCACCAACAGAAAAGTGACTGAGAATGCCACCTTGTTCCCGTCTTCTACTATACTGTTCGAATTAATTAAAACAAATAGTAAAAAGGATTGTTTCAAAAATCTTAGCTTTTTATCATTACATACTTTAAGTAGACAGAAAAATATCTATATTATAGTACGAAGTATGTCTTCAAGCAAAAGAAATGACCTCTTCAATTCATTTTGGTATAGACTCACTAGTGAAAGTGCACAAGTTCTTAACTTCGTCATCGTGGAAACTCACTTGAATAGTACTTTTTTCTGTTGTCGTGCAACTCATCTTAGCTGAACGCGCGATTCTTGAGAATATATAATAGATTCCAAATAGTATTTAGGTCAGGTTTACTACTGGGCCAATTAAGCACCTTTATTTTATTTTATCGCATAAAAGTCTGGACCAATATTGAATTGTGACAAGAAGCGAAATGATGTTGAAATGTTCCATAAAATGTTTCCATCGATGGAACAATTCTACTGCTTAATATTTCTATGTATTTGACATAATTCACAATGCCTTTAAAAGTAACTAAGCTTCCAGTGCCCTTTATTACGGAAAAATCCCAAAGCAGCTGTTTAGAAGGGAATTTCGCAGTGTGTTGAATATGATCTGGCGGCAGAGTTTCAACTTCACTTCGTCTAACGATATATTATTTGTATCCCTGCACGAATAAATGCGTTTCATCACTGAAAACACCTTCTTCGAGTTTTTAAAAGTCTAGGGTCGGTATTTTAGGTACACACTAAACCTTTTTTCATTATTTTCTGAGTTAGAAATTGCTTTTTCCTCATTCTTGATGTCTTACGGCTTTCTAGTACCATTTTCGGTACAGTTAAGGTACGCACTTCAACACCATAATCCTATAAATCCCTTCGAAGATCTGTGCTTGTCTTACTTTGATTTATTCTGCTATTTCTTATCAGAACTTTATCAGTTCTGGAAGTAATTTTCCGTTTGAGTCAATGTTGATCCTTCACATTACTTCTGGGCAAATATAAGCGGTTTGAGGTGGTTCGGGACATAACTGGTAATCACATACCAACTCAGACAAAAAAAATTTTGTCCCAGTTAATTCGAACAGTATAGTATATCATTCTAGAGTAAATAAAGTAGTCTGTGCTGTGGGATAAATGACAATCATCTAAACCGACGCCATAAGTGCGGGACACTAGTAACCAATCTATATACAAAGGTTCTAATCAATGTGGACACCTCACGAATGTCCTGCACATGCGGTAAAATTTCAGTAGAAGTATTTTACAGGATCACCACCTCTTCTCGGTGGATATGTCAATTTGTACGTGCTGACGTCACTTTGGTCACACTGAAACCTCTCCAACTTGTGACAGTTCCAAGTTCCGACCATCCTTGCCCCCTTTGATGCATCTAGGTGAATGTAGGCTAATATTTCACGTATGGATGAGCCCGTTCTTCGCAGTTCACTCACTATACCCCTTCTAAAAGCATGTGTCTGCTAAAATCGTTCCCATTGGTGGTAGCCTGGAATTCTCTGCTGTAACTCGTGTCTACAAGGAATGAAATCTGTGCCTCATAAACTCATGTCTATGTCAAGGAAAGAAATTCTCAGCAATTTCTTTGGAAGAAATAACACCACAGACATTGCCCATTCTGCAAGGTGTTTCTCTTATATCTTACTCAACTTGACTAAATGTGTGCACTCGGTGAGGAGCATCTACCTTGAAATTTGCATAAATTTCAGGCCACTTGTTCGAATCGCATTTTTGAAGTCATGTAGTATAAACTCCATAATATTCCTTTTTATTATATATATATATTTCTAAATATATCCATCACACTTAAATAAAAATATATATTATGGAGATTCTATTTTAGGAAAAGTTTCCCAAGCTATTGTGATTCACAATCAACTAACTCTCTACACACAAATGTGAACCAATTAATTATGCTAGTAAATCTATGAGTGCAGTAACCATAGCTGGTTAAATACAGATGAATTTTTCAATTCTGCTTAAAACTATCGAATAAATGAATAAATTTACTTACGTAGGAATATATTAATTTTAAAAAGTTGGACAAAAAGAAAATTTTATTTTAAAAACTTTGATTTTTTTCTTTGTGTGAGCGAATAATAGACAATTATATGCCTAATTTACGTTATTTCTACTTTTATTATTTATTCGGACATTTTTAATCAAAAAGAGGAGAAAAACTTATTTCTTTTTTTATTTAGAAATTTTTGTTATTGTCCATTAACACAAATGAATGCACAACTTAAATATATACGAGTAAGAGCCAAGAGGGAAAGTTTGATTCAATTTCTTCTATAATTTCTAATAACAAAAAATTTTAACAATTCAATTTCATGAAGTTTTATCAAAACTTTTATTATTTTTTAATAAAGAATCACACATAAAAGTAACACGTTGATTAAGCTGTACATCAGATGTTTCGTATTTTTACTGCTTTCGTATGTAAATTATAAATATTTAAAATTGCATTTAATTTAAAAGTAAATTTTTTCTTTTACAACATGTATAAATTTATTTGTTTCATTGTTACTTATAAGTTGAGATATTTTTTTTGTCACTAGCTATTTTAATTGCTTTCATTTTTTCTAAGGAAATGATATTAAATCTTTTTTTAAATAACAAGGATTTCTCCCATTGTTATATTTAAAATTAAATTAATTGTTAAGTAGTGGGTTCTAAAGTGATAATTGTCTTTTTTCTGAGATGATTATTCAGGTTTTTTTATATTAAAAATGAATTCCAATTAGTAGCCTTTCAAAAAACATTTTCAAAAATATTTTACTTAGAAAATACTCATAGAAAAAAAACCCTAAATAATATTTCCTTGATGCATGAATGCCCATCTATTTTAACGAAACTTTATTAAGCATTTCACGGGAATGAAGAACTCATTTTAAATTCAATTTATGAAATTGCATTTATCATCAGAATTTTTTTTCAATAAAATGTACTCTTATAAAATCTAGGAATATTTTTTACTCAAAATTTAAGTCTTTTAACCAAAAAAAATAAATTATAAATTTAAATTAGGATTGCATGGTGTTTTTTTTAAATGATTTTTTCAAACTTTTTTAGAAATGAACTCAGTCCGGATCTTATAAAAATAGTATCTTCCATCTAATTTTTGTCAATTTTTTTTTAATTTAATCTTACACGTAGAAAGATAGTTACACTTTTTACATTTTAATTCTTTTTAAATATATTAGAGGGACCAGGGAGGGGGGTTCCGCTGTCCGCCTAACGGCAGACCAACCCCCATTTTACAAATTACAAAACTGTTAATACTCATTGCTCAAATTGTAAAACTGTAATTTACTTGTATGTAGAGTTCCATTTTTTTTAATATATTGTAAACAGGAAAGAATAAATTTCAAGTCTTCATCTCATTATTTTAACTTGTACCTCAATTTAGTACCTCTTCAAAAACGATGTTCCTAATCACCTTTTCCTCTAAAATGCTCTGAATTTTTATTGTCTTTGCTTCTGCACTTCCAATATTCGGCAACTATGCTGGTAATCATTTGAATGCTTCTGGAAGTTACTGCAATAATCTATAATATCACGATCTATGTATGGTGTAAGCGGATATTTCGAGAAAGTGCGTGCCGGAAGGTAGGATGGGGGATCCCCTAGGCAAATTGTTCTTGGTGCTCCTCTTCAGTTAAATTCGACTTTTTACGACCGATTTTTTTAGTTACTATTACTTATGAATAATTAAATTTATTACAGCATCAAGAAAACATTTTTTATATAGAGAGGTATTGAAATTCAAATTATATGAAAATGAAGTTTTTCATTCCATCGTAACTTTTATTCTTAATACTCAAAAGTTTTAGCATAGCGCATTTCGCAGAATAAACAAAACATTAGTTCAGATACGAGGAAATGTTTATCTATAAAATATTATAATATTTTCTATAAGAAGACTAATATTTTCTTCTCCGTAATAGTGTTTGTAGATAAACATATAACCCATGCGAAACCCATAACTGAATTCGAAGGAATACGTAAACTATTATCCAATCAATGTTTATTATTGAATATTTCCTTTTGAAGATTGATTGGTTTCCGCTTCGTGTGTCAATTGAACATTGACGAACATTTCTGAAATGCTCTCCAATAAAATACGAAGGCTGTTCAGAAAGTATCGATACTGAATTTATTCTATTTATTCCAGAAAACCCCTAGCGGAGGGACTGTGTGCATCATGCGCGTGCATATTTCACCTTGTCTCACAAAATTCGGCAGGTCTGTACAGCGCGCCGTTCAGTCACACTGACTTCTTTCACGTGGAGTGTTTGCGTGCGTTCGTCGAAAAAAGAAAAAGTGTGAAAACACTGATCAGCGAATCTGTATCAAGCTTTGCTTAAGCTCGGTAAAACGGGACCGAAACCTACGAGATGATGAAAACAGCATTTGGAATGAGTTGTGCTCGGGTTTCGAGTGGTTCCGACGATTCAAGAGGGTCGTCAATCAGTGAACAGTGATCCCCGTTCTGGACGCCCATCCACCTCTCGCATTGAGGACAAGATTGCACAAGTGAAGGCTGTGGTGCACTCTGATAGTCGTTTAACAGTCCGAGAAATTGCACAGGAGTGTCACATTTCCGTAGGATCATGTGAGAAATTTGAGAAAGGACTTGAACATGCGCCGAGTGTCTGCAAAGTTTGTGTGCCGCGTCTCCTCACTGAGGATAAGCAATTCCAACGACTGCAACATCTCCTGATTTTTCCTCTTTCCAAGATCAAGAACACCTTAAAAGGACACGGTTCAGGACATTGAAACATAAAACAGAATTCGACACAGCAGCTTCAGGCCATCCAAAGTCTGAGTTCCAGAAATGTTCGAGACTGGAAACATCGTTGGGCAAGTGTGTTACTGCCAATGGAGCATATTCGAAAGAGATGACTCAAAACCTGTTTATGTATGTATGTTTTTGCATAATAAATTCAGTCTCGGTACTTTTTGAACAGCCCTCGTATATCCAAAAGTCATTCAGTCTTTTTTCGATAAGTCTTACTCTAACTTTTCAATGAGTTCGGTATATATGCTATTACCGAAAAATATATCATCTCCAGTACTTGCCATATCCTACCTTGCGCTCTAATCAAAATTCAAATTTCCGATTAATTACGTAACTTATCAAACTTTCTTTTTCTGAACGTTATTATTAAAATGTTAAAGATAATGGTTATAAAAATAACATAAAAATCAGGACTTCTGTCACTGCCTTAGCAGCTGATTAAAGTATTGTTTTTGCTTTCACATTACACATAACTGAACAAATATATATATATTCTTAAAAATCTACATTAAATGTTTTTTTCAAATATTGTATCCAAAAGAGAAGATAGTTTCAAATGATTTTCAATAAAGTTTTTAAAACACAAATGCAAGTTTCTTAAAACTGCATGAAATGATTGATTTGATTTTTTAATAACATCACACTTTGAAGCTATGTGAGAGCTATTGGCGGTGAACCTCGTAATTCTGAACCTGTCAAGGGATGAATACAACACTTAAGCTGGAACCCCATTCTCCAAACTTCCACACCAAAGGACTTTGAACCTCGACAGATTTAACGTGCATCAGCTCTTTTATACTGAGAGTCTTCAATGGTATCAGGACTCGAACGCACGACTTGACTAAGCCGGCCAAATTTTGCTAGCATGACCACTCGGTTACTGCGGCCACCAAAGCTCTTCGAAAAGGCTTTATAAACTCATTGAAAATTACTTAAATATTTCTCATTAAAATCTATTTAAATATATTAACTTTTTTTTCATTAGGATAAAACACTCTTGACTTCATTGATATGATAACTTCTTTTTCGCGCGTTTTGCTAAAGTGTGAATCTAAATTAAGAGTCACGTTTGGCTGCATTACACTCATTTGAATTTACTTGGCTCTAGTTGGCAATCGTGCTCGGGTTGGCAACGCTCGTTTGCCCTCTCAAGACCTGCTAGCTGCCTCAAAGTGGCGAGAGGGTGTACCTGGACGGAATGGGTGATGTACATCGGGAGTATATACTCCGGGTAGGGTCACCCTATATAGATGTGAAGGCCATTCCATTATGTCTAGCTAAAGTTAGCAGGTACTAGGGGCTAAGTCAGTCTTCTCCCTTTGGTGCCCCAGGTCCTTGGATCAATAGAAGCTGCTCATTTCCCATTACTATTGAATGCATTTTGGAGAATACCCCCTGCTCACCCTTAGTATTTTGTGAAAAAACCTCGTTGGTGTCACCAACTTAATATTCTTAGGTATCAGCAGACGGCTTTGTCACGCTTTTTTAGTGGCCACATCAAGTCTCTGACTTTTCAAGAGGGCCGGAAAGTCTTCCCAGAATGTCCTAGGTGCGAGGCTGATCAGGCCTCTCCCAGTCATATTCTGAATTGTTTGAGTTTTTCATATGACGAGGTTTTAGGAAATCCTATCTTATTTCTGGACTTTTTGGAGATTTTTGGTTTTATGAAGATGGTATAGCTGAGCTACACCATCTGGGATAAGAAACAACAACAACACGCTCGTTTAATTTTGAACTGTAAAACTTTTAAGCGCGCGTTTTTTTTAGTAAAAACTTCATAAACGCTTTTCCCCTGAAGTTTTATTTTCTTTATTTAAGTATTACTGTCATGCAGCCTACTTCTAGCGAGTGATTAAAAGAAGAAGAGCGCAAGCGAAAATAATTGGGAGAAAAAGATATTGGTCTTATGTAGGAGATTGAAGGTAAGAAGTAATGAAACATAAGGATCTATTTTTTTATTCAATAGAAAGAGCATTGAAGCACAAAGATGTGCCAAAAGAATTAAAACCTGAAATTTTAATGAAGTTATTTGGTGAGAAATTTGCAATATTTTGGTTTTTCTTAGTGATGACAACAAAGAGATTATACGAAAAAATAAAAGCATTAATTGTGAAAAAGTACCATCCCTTTTCTTTTGTTTGCTTAGTGAATTTAAAATTTCTTGTCACAATAACATATATTCCTCAAATCTTTTGAAAGTTCATTTCTTACATCAACTTTCTATGAAAAGAAATTAATTATTATAATTTCAAACTACTCTTATTATAATTACTGTATTTATATAAAATTTCAAAACTCTGCGTAATTAATACTTTATATACACTCACGTCCATAAATTAAAGATAATTCAGAATCACACGGAAATCGAGCTTAACATTATAATTATCACTCACATCTTAAAGAATAATAGGCAAATTACAAAAAGCCAAAGTTGGCGCAGATGATTCTTCACAATGACGAGAGTGTAAGAGAGAAATATATAAGGAATGCTGGCAAAGGAATAAAATTGTTCACAAGCTGTCTATAAGATTCAGCGCCATAACCGAATAGTTATGACCCAGATAACGGATATAGATAATTTTTTACGAGGTATAATTATCGGCCAGCGGTATGTGTGAACGTACTCAGATAGAAACATCCGAAGAACTTAGAATTGGCCAAAGTGTCACCTCTAGGATTTGGCAGCGATTCCAAGATGATGGAAATTTTAGTAGACGTTACGGGGTCACTCCTGAATTTCAACACCGAATGAAGATTGGTATTTGGAAGTAACTCCCAAAAGAAGCAGACGAATCACAGATCAGCTCGTCTGCTATAAGCAGCCAAGGGTAAGACAAACTATGTACAGACGTTTAGGACATATTGTCACAATTCTCACAGGCCTGTCAGATGTGTTCCCCTCACAGCAACACTCTTTCGCCAACGGTTAGCCAGGAGTAGAGAACATGTTACTAGCTGAAGCGTGGACATCGTCAAAATGGGCTTGTGGGACGTTTTCCGACGAGTCCAGGTTCAGCTTGCAGTCTGATTCACTTTGGACTTTTATATGAGAACGCCAGGTACTTGTTACCACCAAGACAACATCATTGAAAGGCACAGATCAGCTCGTCAGCTATAAGCAGCCAAGGGTAAGACTGTTGCAAGGCAAACTATGTACAGACATTTAGGATGTATTGGTCATAATTCTCAAAGTCCTATCAGATATGTTCCCCTCACAGCAACATTCTTTCGCCAACGGTTAGCTAGGAGTAGAAAACATGTAACTAGCTGGCGCGTGGACATCGTCAAAGTGGGATTGTGTGACGTTTTCCGACGAGTCCAGGCTTAGCTTGCAGTCTGATTCACTTCGGAATCAGACTGCCAGGTACTTGTTACCACCAAGACAACATCATTAAAAGGCACCGTTACAGTGTTGCAGGATTGCGCGTTTGCGTGAAATTATACTGGGTCCAGAAAAGATCTGCATATTCAGAAAGGAACCATGGCAGATCAAACTTATCAAGACATCATTCTGAAACCACATGTTCGTTTGCTTAGGGATGCCATGAGCACAAAATTTATGTTTATCGATGACAGCGCTCGTCCTCACCGAGCAAACATCGTAAGCGAATGCCTTCAATCGGAGAATATCATCCGTATGGAATGGCCAGAATTCTCACCTGACTTGAATCCGATAGAGCATGTGTGGTATATGTTTGGCTGACGAGTTGAAGCCCATTAACTACCTCGTACATGTATACAGGAACTTCAGAGAGCATTGCTTGCTGATTGGAATTATCTTCCCTAAGATCAGTTCGATAATTTGATACTGAGCCTACCTGGGTGTTGCATGGACTGCATTTCATCGCATGGGAGGCATACAATGTATTGACCATCATATCATTCATATAATATTAAGTTTTTGTAAGGGGAAGAACTTTTTACAATTGACTCAGGGTCCAAAAATCGTAGTTTTTATTAATAGTATCATACATTCACCGGCGTTTTTGTTCTTTGTCTTTTGTTTAGTAAATTGGCTTGATGAATAAGTGTTTTTTTAACCTTTTTTTGCTAGAGCTGGTATTATCCTTGCTTTATGGACATGAGTATATCTAACCCTCTTTCAAATAAAAAAAATCTGCAAAATTCCAAGAATTTTTTGTTTTCTTTTATTAAAATCCCAATTCACAAATTAGATTGCTGCATAAAGTTTTTTAAATATTTGTAGTGTGTGTATATGTTTGAAAAGAAAAATCTCATTTTAAGAAAAATAAATGTTGAAACTGATTAATTATAACGAATTAATTGCATCTTTTATATTACTCCCTTGAAAAAAGTAACAAATTAACTCCTTAAGCAACGCATATCGTTCACGTAGAATTTAAACATTTCAAGAAGGATTTTTTTTTCTGTTTTAAGAAAAGAATCCTATTTAAAACTTTTTTCAAAACAGTATGCAAAAATATGCTTTTTAAAATTTCACGATCCAAATTAAATTGAAAATTATATTTATTTGTTTGTATAAAAAAATGAAAGAAATTCATAGAACAGAAATGGCAGCCATTCTTACGTTACTCGCTTGAGAACAAAGCCCACTTATGGAATACATTTTAAAATTTTTAAATAAACTAAAAAAAACTATTAACCTTTTAATGTCATTCCCAAGATGATCTCAGGTACTTCAAAAGGCCATACCCGAGTATTATACTGGGTAAATACGGGTGGTGTAGGTCGCTGTGATCACGAAATATCCTTTCATCAACAATCTGAAAGCGCCTGAAAACATACCATAAAAAGGTGTTTTTTTTTTTCATTTACTAGACAAGGAGCTCTGAAACTCATTTTTGCTCTATAAAAATGTAGTTTGGAAACGTATTAGGTTCTTAGAATTTTGAATCCAAGTTGTAGAAGAGCTTTAACATAAATATGATGATACAGCTTCTGGGCAAAAGAATCCTACAAGACCATCTACAGTAGATAACCCCTGCCTCTTCTTACTGAACAACATTTTATACCTCATATTGCTCCTACTCTGAAGAAACGTCAGCATACAAGACACTGCAATGTCAAAAAAAGGATGCAAATGGAAAAAAGATAAGGAAGGAAACACGATTCTGGTGAAGTAATTGCAGGGTTGGAAACGTTTTTCCACTTATGCCACACAAAACTGAATTATCAAACAACTAATAAATTTTCCTTTTTTATTTATTTTTATTTTATTATTTTTTTAGAAAATAATGCTCCACTAGGAACGAACTTTATCACAGCCATGTTGTGTAGTAGCCACCTCAAGCGCATATGCTGTTGCTACAAAACCTTAAAAATTTTATGCAAGAGAGTAATTCAAAATATCAATTTTTAACTACTAAGCATATTTTATTTTGTATTAAACATTTGCTTTTTTCAATAAAGAAAATTTGACAATTTGGGTATCCAAATCATCAAAATGACAGTTAAAGGGTTGATAAAAAGTTGTAAATAAATTCTAATGAATATTATTTTCTTCTTCATTCCTAAGTAAATTGCTAAATATTAATTTAATAAATGGGCAAAGAAAAATTGATAGTTTAATTCAAAAACACCTTATCCTTTTTCAGGGAAATAAGGCAAGAAACAGTTATGCTGAACTCCATCCTGATTTATTGTCATGGATGTTTTGACAGTCAATACCCTTCGTCATCTAATACATTATGCATTTTATTGCAAGCTTGCAAACTTGCCACCCCATAAACATTTTTTTTAATATCAATATGGATAATCGGTCGTGCGGCTTCTTTTTATTGAGATCTAAAAAACTTTTTCGTTTTTTGTGGATCTGAAAAATTTCTTACCTTTAACATATAAAAAGCATTTGCTTCGATAAGATCGATTCGATTTTACTATGGAATGGAGGTAAGCATGAAATAAAGTAAAACTGCTATTTTGCGTAAAATCAATATCGAATATCTAGCAAGTTGCTTAAATTTTATTGAAGTGAAGCAGTTCTGGCTGGATATAAAAGGTCAAAAGAAAGTTTTATGTAGTAGTTAAAATCCGGATATTATACAAGGATATATTTCTTTTTTGTATTAGAAATCATGTAATACAAGATACAAGATTGTGGGCATGGTTATCACGAAATTTCTCCATCACTTGTTTAATGCAGTGTATAGTAAAGACAAAAATATTGGTACGCTTTATATTGTAATATTGTCTTCTTGTTGACTTAGAAGTAGCATGTCAGTCTCATGAGCCCAAGGTTGTGGGTTCGATTCCAGTTGGATCCAATAGATTTTCTGGATGCTTAAATCATAGGCACGCATGTCATATGATTATGTGGCATGTAATAATTCTTTAGAGTATCAATTTCGCTCTATAACTCTCCGCAAAACTAAATCTCAGCAATATTTATCATTCGACGAGAGCTAGAATTGAATAAATTCAAGCGTCAAAAATTTGGTAGCTAGAGCCGCCACTAGATAATACCACTCTCACATTTAGGAAATTCAGTAAAGGCTAAATTGAAAAAAATTAGCTCGTTTAAAAGAAGAAGAAAAATATCGTAATTGTAGATAAAATAAAGACATATTTTGACCCAAAAAAAAGGCGAATTAGAATTATTTTTTAAAATTTAAAGTTATTTTTTAAAGTTTTAGTTTTGTACTTGGCAATATTTACATAGCTTGAATTGAGATATTCTTTATAAAGAAGAAGCTGTTTTAAAATTCCAACATTTTTGCGAGGTTAACTTTTTGACCAATATTTTAAAGTTTGTTCTTCAGATATTCTACATAGATAATAAAAACTGCTTATTGTTTCTATCAATGTGCTGATAAGTCAAGTGTGTTAAATATTTCTCAGCTAAGAATGTCTCTTCTGCAAGTGTTTATGATATTTTAAACAGGTAATATTTTCTTTGCTAACTGGGTGTTTTGAATAAATGTATTCTGAATTTTAAAAGAATGTTGTTGTTGTTTTTTCCTGTATTATAAATAAGAAGAAAACAAAAAAAAACTTTAAAAAATTAACACATATAATTAATCAGGTTATTTTTGCCGTTTTTTGCACACAAAAATTAAATCAAGAAAAAAAAATTTCTATACAACATAACGACGATTAAAAATTTTATTTTGCTTTAACCTAATACAATGTAATATATCCTTACAAATGAAAAATATTTTCTGCCAAACAAACTCTTTGAATACAGTATTGAAATTCGTTATCATTATTGGGAGAAAAACTTATTTTTAGTGATTGATTCGAGCAAATAACTGTGACTAAAACTTCTATCCCAAGCTAATAACATCATTTCAACCAAGCTCGATGCTAAAGCACCTTTTTGTTCTCTTTTGAAATTGTTTATTGGAATAGCTCCCCCTTTTGCTAAATGTTCATTAAATATAATGCGTAGTCTTAAAAATTTCAGATTTGTAAATTTTCAAACGGTTTCTATATGGATCCAATATCCATAGCAAATTGTATCGAAGTCAAATAAGGGAGTATCAAAATTATCGATTATTTCTTATAACTTATGGTTTTCAGATTTATTTAGCAGTTTATTTAGAATATTCTATTAGAGGAGTATTAACTAAACTTCTCTTACGTTCAGATAATGTTAAAAGACATACGTGTGTATACTTAATATAAATTACATCAGCCTCCTTCTAAATTCAATATCATGTAAAATATACTTTTCCAACAATATAAAAAAATAAGAATGCGCTATAGTATTTTTTCACTTTATATTAAATTACGATAGATTTCAAATTTGTCTATTTTTTTACCAATTATTACTAATCTACAAATTTTTCCGAAATCAAATAATATAAATTTAAGTTTTTCTTAAGAAAACCAATAAATCTTTGTGACTGATTAATATTCACAAACATTGATTTTTCCAAGCTAGCAGTAAAAGCAGGTGCATTAATTGTTGAAGTACACATAAGTTATTATTTGAATTAGTATTAACTAAATAAAAAAAAAATTTAAAGACTTAGTAGTAAATTTATCTATCAACATGTATCATTTAATCATTTTAATTAATAGTTTCATGAAAGATTTGATTGAGGAACTAATCAAGAATTCAAATTTTACATAAAAAGCATTCATTTAACATAAAAAGCAAAAATTTGATTTTACTTGCGTATCATGAAAAACATGACATATGCGTAACATTTTAGAGTTGTGAATAAATAACAGAAGCTGTACATTAATACCTCAACTTAATCGAACTCGGAGTTACACGATTTTCAAATCTCGTCGATTCGTCTTTTGTTTGAGAAAAAAGAATTGGGGTAAAATTGCTGTGAGATATTGGTAAAATGTTTAAAGAAGTTGTCGATCTTGCCAGGCACAAATAAATTTAGAAGTGGATAGTGATGACGCTCAAGAACTGCTGGGTTCCAACAATCAGGAGCTGGCAATTGGTGAGTTCATAAAAATGCATGAGTAAGAGCAAGACATTGAAGAATTGGTGTCTTTAGACCAGGGGTGGCCAACCCGCGGCACGCGTGCCACAGTGTGGCACGGTGGAGTTGTAACAATGGCACGCTAAGACTTATTGAAAAATTTGAAAATATTTTTAAAAATAGCATTTTTTTTACAATTTTTTTAAATGTGGTTGTCTTAGACTAAAAACCTCAAAATTTATATTTTAAACACATTTAATTAATTGAATTACAATAGAAAATTATCATGTAAAGAATACTCCTTCTCTGTTGTTTATGCTGGCTTTCCAAAGTAAATGCACTCGCGAGATTTTGGAATTTGAGGGTACGTGTTTTAAAATATCTGGAAGAAACTGCCTATGAGTGCTTACTACTCAACAATGAAGACTGGCTGTAGGATTAAGCCTTTCTTATCGATATTATTGAACATTTACATAATTTGAATTTAATCTTACAGGGAAAAGTTTGCATTTTACTTCTATTTTAGTTGGTCATATGTCTTTTGTAAACAAACTTTTGCACCTTTATGTCTATTGTGAACCAAAAAAAAAAAACAGGCCTGGCACATTATTAATTATTTACCAAAACTAATAATGCTCCGAGCTATAATATAGATTAAAAAATTTAATATTTATTTTGAAGGATACATTCAGTGCTAAGTTGGATGATTTTCAAGACGATAAAAAATGCTGATCTTTTCATATATCTTTTTCCATTTTCTCTACAAGACGTATTTGTTACCCTCCTTAAGTTTTAATCGGATTTGTTAACCTACAGCACAATACTAGAATTGAAAGCAAATATAAGGAATTTATTTCACAACTCAAGTTGTCCAAATTATACTGAATATTGGAAAATTGAACCGACAGACAATTTTCCAAATTTACGCGATTTGGCTGTTAGATATTGTTGCAGTTTGGGATCAACATATGTTTGTCAATAAATGTTTTCTATTACGAACATAATACTATATATAAAATCATAATATCGCTCAAAATTAACTGATATACACTTAAGACAAGCTAATTTTGTTAGCATCGTTAGGAACTGATCCTCATTTTTATTGTAATGCAAAAAGTTTAGTAAAAAGTTTATTAACAATAAAACTAATTATTTAGTACATTATTTTTAAATTTTCGCTATTTAGACTTGCATAAAAAAACATGCTATTCCCAAAACTAACATTTTATTTTCCACCTTTATATATCTTGTTGGAAAAGTTGGAAGAATGGCACGCATAATGTTTTAATGTCAGATTGTGGCACTTTTACCAAAAAGGTTGCCCCCCCCTGCTTTAGACCAATCAAAAGATCGAATGATGGTTAGGAATTTATCGCAAGGCCTCAGTTTGTGTGACGGATCTATACGCGTCTATAACTAACCCCTTGGGGACTTTTCTGGGGCAATAATATTACCAACCAACTTTCACCGAAGCAAGGAAACGTGATTATGCAAATTAAGTATATTATATAAATTCTGTATTCGCAAGTTTTTTTAGAGTTAATTGGCGAGTAGAGGATCGTGAAATTATTAAGTGCAAATCGGAGTATATCAATTGAAGAAGTCTAAGAGAGTATCACTCGACGATGATTAAATCCGGATAAGGATCGCATTCAAGGCCTCAACTGGAGGACTCAACTTCATAAAAGTACAAGTATCGTGATCCCTGTTTAAATAGAAGTTTATCTTATTAGTGCGTGACGTAGTTTATATTGAGTTTGTATAGGTATCGTAGAATCAGTTGAGGGTCCGTATTATTATCCCCACGTGTCTCAGCTTCGCGTTCTGCTATCTGATCATTTATCTTAATTAGATTATTATTGTGCTTGCTTGATATTTTGGTGACAATAAAATAATTAGAGTGGATCATGTCTACTGATTATTCAGTTCCTCCCACACATCTAGCCGGGTCCGAGACTAGACAAGGGGAATTAAAAGGAAGCAGCAACCGACAAGCATTATAAGTTTAGTAAAAAAAGGGTTATAAATTTCAGAAAACATAGACTCCAAACGATGAACATATTTTTTCAACAAAGTAAAGAATAAAAAATTCATTAGCGATTTAAGGTAAAATTTTGGGGGAGAAAAAAAAATGTTTTATCCGGCAAACTACCTTGTTAGGTTTTATGAAACCTTCCGTATCAAAATAACTTTGGTTTGCGATTTTGTATCTATATTATCTATTTTATTAAGCATTTTGTTTTTCTAAATTATTTTCATTTGTCTCCGTTCCCATCTAAAAATAATTTATATATATTTATATGAGAAATTGCGACTTGCGTGAATTCGACTTACGTATCACTCAGTTCCACTTATCGCGTAATTTCGGGGTATTATTGAATTGTTAGAGCATTATACAGAAGTAGAAGCATGGATAAAAATGGGCAAAGCTGTTTGAATTCAGAAAGATATCAGGGTTTTTTGGTTTATAAAATCTTATAATTTCTAATTCTCTTTCAAATGAACGTAATTTTTTCAGAAGAGAACATTTCTAAAAAATATACAATGATATTTTCTAAATATCGTTAATATGAAAGAATAAGGCTAAATTTCTTACCTAAAATTTTCTCAATTAATCCTTCTGTGATTTCTAGAACTGAAAAATGTTTAAAAATATATTTAATAAGAATCGATTTTAAGCACTTAAAAATGGAATGCGGAATTTTTTTTTTTGTTTCTTAACTCGTTTGTTTCAAAATAGATTCATCCCCAAGTTTTATAGTTAATTATTGCATCTACATATTATTTTAATGGAAAAGTTATCCATACTGTCTGAGAAAAGCTTTAATGTTCACATATGCCAAAAATCATTCCAAAGACACTTAAAAATATTTTTGTAAATTCAAAAAAGAAAGTTTATACTTTCTTATTACTGTTACAATTCAGTGTGTAAAAACAGCAATGTTACATTTTAATGTGTATATCTACATCATTTCCTTTGTATTTCTACAAAGCACGTCATTCATGTGTTTCAATAAATATTACTAAGGATAAAAAAACAAGTACCAATTCATAAGCATATATTTTATTTTGTAATACAACTAATTTCATCTAGGTTGAACTTAACTAGGGGAATTTAATATCAAATTAAAGTGATAATGGTTAATAAATGTCATGATTTTCGAAAAACAACATCAAAGTTGTCAAAGTTTTCAAAAATTAGGAAATATTAATCCCATTTAATGAGTTACCTACATTTTAGTAACCTACATTTAGATCTATTTGGTGTAATTTTACTTTAAAACTCTGTATCACAAATAAATATTATAAGACATGCCTTGTCTTATAATACAATATTTTAATGATTTACAAAAGATAGCTCAGAAAAATTCTTTGTTAGACACATGATGAATGACAGTTCCAGTAAATTTATTTCTTTCAGTGAACGAGTTGTTTCCACAACTACACACGCCGTCCAATCTTTCTTTCGACTAAAAACATCGAATGCTGTCCACTTCTTTGTGTTCTTTGTGAAACGTAATAAAAGTGCTTCAGCCTTCGTGCTTTTCTTTTTATCCACTCTCTTTACTCTTGTAGCACGAATTTACAAAACCTTTCGTTTTAAAGGACATATAAACAGTCTATAAAAGAAATTATCATTTTTTTCACATTATCTATACATTACGGAGGGCCGAATTTTTTTATTTTTCACCATTGTTATACCCTCGAAAAGTAGTTTTTGCTTACTTAAGCAAAACGTAAAGAAAATATCAAACCAAAAATATCTTCCGCTCACGCATTGCACTTAAATTTGAAAAATCGAAAAACTTCACCATTTTTTGTCAATTTTTCATAATTATTTAACATACCAATATCTATACGCTGTCATTCTGAATGAGAAGTTTCGAATATGAAGAGAAAAGAAAAATTTTAAACCTGTAATTTTAACGATTTATGGTTCGAAGAAAGCACATTTTTTTCTTAAAATTAGCAATATTTCGTTATTTTATTCGATTTTATTTATCACGTTTAATAAGTAAAACTTAATAAATGGTAACTGATTTTCACATTTAAAATGTTTTTAATACTGCGCATGGGCCTATTATTAGACAGAGTTCATGAAATATTGTAATATTTATGTTCAAAAAATGTATTTCAACACTTTCGTGGGCCTTGAGAAAATTATTTCTCATCTACATGATCTTACAAAAAACACCTGTTGGGAAGCGCAAAACCCCTTATAATATATTGGCCTTGTTATTATAAAGATGGGAAGATTAATTCCTGCTTCAGTTTTGTGCTACTGCACATAATCCGGTGAGTATGACATCTGTAAATCGAACAAAAAAAATGGAACTAAAGAAGAAGTACCTTGTCCAAAAGCTGTCGCTGTATATAACGATGTCATGGAAGGGGTTGATCGCTTCGATCAAAGAAAAGGAAGATAACAAATAACAAAAGAGTTTGTAAAATGGTGTCATCGTATCTTTTATTTTCTTATTGATATTGCCATCATAAATAGTTTCATACTGTGGCAAGTGAACAAAAGAAACAGAAGTTTAGACCAGATAACAATCCGTATAGTATTAGCTCGTCAGCTAATAGACTGATATTCCTCAAGAAAAAGGAAAGGACATCCTGCTAGCTTCCAAGCAAAGAAGTGTTTAGTTTCGGATTATGTGGTCTTAGCCAGTGGGGGAAATCATATGCCGAAGATGGTTTCCAACTATAGACGATGTAGGAAATGTCGCAGAAAGGGACAAGAAAAGAGGACACGCTACATGTGTGCACAATGGCATGCCTCCTAGTGCATTGCAACATGCTTCTCATCTTTTCCTGGCAAATAAACACTCTAAATTTAATTTTTTTTATGTCAGTGAATGGTTCCTTGGGGAGTATTCTTCTCACCCCTAAAATCTAAATATAAACATAAAATTTGGCAAAATAAAATATATTTCCTTAAATGCTATTGTTTAATTGTTAATAAAACATAAAAAAACTGCGAGAAATTTAAAAGAGAAATAAATGGCCCACGAAAGGATTAAAATCAAAAACTTGGGAAAATTTGGGTATCGAGTCGTCCTAAAATTTCGTTTCTTGCTTAATCACCGCTCACTTTTCGTTATGCTTCGGTTATAGCATTCCACCGCTAAGTGTGACAAAGGAAGCTTTGGATATCCCATCTAAATCCTTTATCACACAACGATCTTTCACAATCAAAGTCATTGCTCGATCAGAAACTCCATAACTATCAGTGTCCAATAATATGATTTTTAGATCAATTCTAATTTGCCAATTTTTTTAATTGATACCATACTGAAGACAAGAAATCATATTCTCTGAGATATCAAGTCTCTGAATATTTGTATTTGTTTGGAATCACCATATTGCAGTTTTAAGTTTCTGGAATTTCACTCGAAGTACTTTGATGGGTCTGCCTGCATACTTTGTTTTCTTTCACCAAGCTTATTTACTAATTGAGTGTGTTTATTTCCTGAAATTCCAATGATTCAAACTTTCTTAGCCTGTATTTTATTTGCAAGAACATAAACAAAACTAACTAAATTGCATAAATTTGATTGACTTTATCATGAGAGGTGACAATTAATTAAAATTATACACCCACAAAAATTTAGATTTTCTATTGGCAAATGCAATCCATGGCCATAGGATATTTACACGCAGCTATATCTAAATGGAGAATAAATCCATGCTTAAGATATCCATTTTTCTTATGACTGAAACTTTGTTTATATCGCTATGGCATAACTTTCCTGATTTATAATAATTATCATGGTTCTTATTAATTAGCTGTAGGATCCTGGACTAGAAGAGCAAGGAAATAGAATCTTTTTCGAACAATAGTTATATTCTTAATTATTTAATCTGTCGTTTCAATTACAATTGCAAAATCTCACAAATTTGTTGCTGGAGCTCAGTGACATTTTGATTCGTTCTTGGAAACTGAACATTAAGGTATGCTTGTGGGCAGGAAGTGAAAATAACTTGATGGGCTTATATCCAAACTTAACATTAAGAACAACAGCTTATCATTATTATTAACTTAAATAATCATGAAAAGTTGTCATAAAATAGAGAATGTTCTCAATTTTTCAAAATTGTAAGCGTAATGCGCGTGGGCAAAAAATATCTTAAGTTTAACAACTTTTTTGTGATTTTACTTAACTAGGAGAAAAGTAAGTTTTCTAGGGGGTAGTGTAAAAAAGAAAGTTCTCCCGTCACACGTATTTTCACGCGTATTTTTGAATAGGGCTACTAATGGAAATTGTAGCTATAATGATTAAAACTTTAATCATTGCAAAGAAATTACCGATATATCTATGCAAAATTTATACCGCATATTAATTGATCCTTATACACACAATGGGATAAATTACAGCAAATAATACTGATTTATTTGGTTTTAGGAAGCCATAGAAAGAACTACCTGGAATATGGATCGTAGTGTAATTCAGTTCCCTCATTTGAAAGGTTATAGTTCCTGTAAAATCTACAATGAAATGATGACTTTTCATGGAAATGATAACCCATCATTTGACACTGTTGTAAGTTGGAAAAGGAGTTTTTAAACTGGTCACATGTCCCTCATAGTTGATCCAAGATGTGAAAGACTATCACTCACAGATGATACTGCTATAGTGAAGAAAGCGAAGTACTTCTTCGTATTTGATTGAAAAGCGGGATAGATAATAAGACTGCTCTTGGTTATGAAAGAGAGGGAAAATTGTTCTCTAAGAACAGCTCAGGGCAAAAGCACACTGACTTTCACGATTACTGACTCTTGTTTAGAAGCAAAGTAGGGTCGGGTTGTCAGTGAACACGTTGAATGTTTTGGAAGAAGACAAACGATTTTTTTAAGGGAAAGGGATCTCCTGATAACTATGAGAGAATCTTTGATCTATCGATATGATCCAAGGAACAAAGAGATAAGCAAGAAGTTGAAGCACTAGGTGCAGAAGTCTGTGGGAAATATCATACTGGTTTTTAGGAGGAGAGAGTCGGGGAGTCATTTTAAAAAAGTACTTGAAGAAAGTTTGGTCCTCCACTATTTCCTATTAACCTCACATAGCTAGTTGATTGTTTATTAATGTCGCTCTTTGAAGTAATATGAGTGATGGGTACTATTCCCACCCTTCTACCTCTACTTCTCTTGCGGGAAAATAACTCTTTAACATTTGTTTAAGTTCAAAGTCACCTTCCAATGAGAGAAATTCATTTTATGCTATATATAATTTGGGTACTAATTAAACCCTAGAAAAGTAAGTGTTAGAGTTAATCGTTAGACTACTATTCATCGAAAGCCTTGGTGTTCTTGTTAAGAAGCTTTGGATCGAAGTATCCATTTGAACCGTGAGACTTTGCGGGTGCTGTTTCATCGTATTGCCCTCAGTTATTATTTGTCTTAAATAGGGAAGTTAATTAATTTTTGACTGCTCACTCGGTTTATAATCTTGCTTGATAGTAAGTTGATTGAGCCAAATAAATTTAATTATTTTTATATCAGTATCTGGTCATTCAGAGTCCCAAACTTCACCTGCGACCTCAGGGTTGCGACACATGAAGATTATTGATGACAGATTTCGGGATTCTGAACTGTGGTCAAGAGACGAGTACGACACCAGAGTTGACGCTCCCCAAACTTCCCCATCCTGCCAACTTGAAGATTTTGAGCCGTAAATGATTTAATGTGCACCAGCACCTTAACATGACAGATCTGTAACAAAAAAAAGCCTATCTATAAGAGGAGTCATTAGTGGCACCAGTACTCAAGCCTAAGACTTGATGGAAACAGCGCCAGCCAGGAGTTTGCGACCAAGGTCCCTAAACTGCAAAGACCACAAACAAATTGTCAAAACTGCATATGGATGCCATAATAGAGCATGCCATAAGCCGTTCCTAGAGCAAAAAGGAACGGCTTGAATAAATAGTGGCAAACGAGGAAAGAATTCAGAAATTAATATGCTCTAGTTTAATTATTTAATAGATACTAAATTTCTTACTATGTAAGTATTATGCACCAAATTTCGTCATCTTGAAATGTATATAAACTGCTGGCCACATAAAATACAACACCTTGAAGGAATCATGCAAACCACTGGAAGTTTATTTCATGCGTTGGAGACGATGAAATATGTAAATGATTAGCATTATAGCGCTGACACACATTACGGGCGACCGTAGCGACACCCGCAAGCGCTATATAAGGGAAGAACAGATAGGGATTTAAAATACGGCAATTGTATTTTTTTCATGCGTAAGCTGTTTATTTAAGCCTAGTGGAAGACATCGGACCGAGGAAAAATAGTAGCCTATAGGGATTGCGGATTATCCTATAGAGAAATCGGTCAACGTTTTGGACGAAACCAAGCAACAATGATACGGATCTGTAATCGCTGGATACAGGAGGAAACGACAGACTGAAGAGGCCGATCGCTTCCACGTCGTTGCTCCACTGCTCGTGATGACAGGTGGATGGTGAGCATGAAAGTGATGGATCACACAGCCACATCGCGAACCATAGCACAACAGATTCAATCTGTTACGCATCAATCGGTGTCCACTCGTACCATTCGACACCATTCTGCAGCAGAGTGGAATGTCCGTAAGGCGTGCATTGCTTTGTTTACCCTTGACTAGAAACTACAGGCGTTTGCGCCACCAATGGTTCGATGAACGGTGAACATGAAACGACATTGTGTTTACTGACGAATCCCGCTTCTGCCTGCAGCATCTCAATGATCGGAATCGAGTTTGGAAACACCATGGTGAGAGGTTGCATTATGCAGCGCCACACTGGTACTGCACCCTGTATCATGGTTTAAGGTGGTCTTGTATTTCACTACCGCACCGCTTTAGTACGCATTATCAGTACACTGAACAGCCAGTGCTACATCTCTGAGATGTTGGAGCCCATGGTCCTCCCATACATTCAGCACCTGCCATCAGCCATATTCCAACAGGATGTAGCACCACATGTTCAAGAGTTCTTCTTTACCCATCAGATTTAATTGCTTTCTTTGCCTGCTTGTTCTCCCGAGCTATGTACATCGACTGACACGGAATACACCAGATTAATGTTGATAATATGTGGAAGCCGTATGGACTGCTATACCCCAAAGATACATCCAAAGCCTCTTTAATTCTGTGCCTAGGCGTGTGGAAGCGGTTATAGCCAACAATGGTGGTTACACTAACTACTTATTTTGTCATCATCTACGTGTCACAAGAGGCTATAATTTTAATTGTTTGACCTTTGTGCAACGTGTTATCTGCAAATAAATTTCGCTGTATTATCTCTAGTCTTTCTTTGTGTTGCATTTTGTGTGGCCAGCAGTGTAACTCGTAAAGCACACACATATTTTTCTTTTTCTTTAAAAAAAAAAAGAAAATGACCAAAATTTAGAAAAACAAAACACAAATGAGGAACTCAATCTGGTTTCGAAAATTTACTACCCATTTCTCTGTTATCCAATCCTTTCCGTTTTTTTCCATCAATGCTTAAAATATTTCATACTTTCCTTTTCTGACAAGGAAGAATCCTTCAAAGCTTATAGAAATAAAAATGACTTTTTAGAGGAAAAACATTTCAGAGGAACATTTCTTCCATTTTTCACACTTCGTTTTCAAGACTTTGTTTTAACTTTTTTTTTAAGATAAAGCCTGTTTTTATGCAATTTTAGGGGACGATGTGGACTGAAAAAAATGAAAAAAGTTTCAGTGGTACTTCAAAGCCCTAGGCTGAAAGCTTTTGAATTTTCAACAACAAGTTTAAAAAATCAGGTATTATTTTTTTTACATTATAAAAAATAGATATTATGATGATTCGATTTATATGAATAAGAATGAATTTTCGAATTAACGGGCATTTCAGATATTTTGAAAACAAACATCTCTTTATTTTGTATGTTAAATTTCATAATATTATTCTCGATAAGCCTCTTAAATTTTTTTGAAGAGAAAACTCTTTTTTTTTTCAATTCCTACTATTAGTTCACACTCTCTCCCCCTATATATATTTATATATCTTATTCAAATTTTCAATCGTTAATAAAAAAAAAATTTCATCCTCTCAAGTTCATATAAATTTTTTAAAATTTGTAGTGGATAACACTTTATGTTAATACAGTTTTTCAAATAAAAATTCATTAATTAAATTTAATTAATTAATTTTAGTTTTATATGGGAAGAAAATTAAATTTGTTCCGAATGAAGGCAATAGATGGCGACAGTATACATTGATTATCCAACTACCAGGTATGAAAATTAAAAGGACATTCGCTTTCTATTATGCCACTTAATATTGTGATTCTGTCATATGTACATACATATTTATATTAATTGTAATTATTTAATAAAAAGTAGCTAAAATAAAAATTTTCTTTGATGACCTAAGTAGGAATTGACTTTGAAAAAATTTATATTGCTTGTTCTACATATTATGTAAAAATCAGTTCTGGTTTAATATATCATCTCGTTTAAAGATTGGCTACACATTTCTAAAATTTTATATTGCAAAACAATTGTTAAATAAGCTTAATATTATAAAGAAGGACCGTTTCTTAAAATGCTTGTTCTAAAACAACAAGCATAAATTAGATGCAAATACATTTTATATCGCAAATAAATTTTCTTTTTCTATATTTTTTTAATCAAATAAAAACTCATAACCAGTGAAGCGTGGGAGTGAAGAAAATTTCTTTTCAAAGGCATATTCTTAATTTTTTGCGGCTGGACTTCTTTGAAAAATAAATTTTCGTTTCATTTATTTTAATGAGAATTTACGATTTTACTTTTCATCAGATTTAGCTTTTGAAAGATTTTATAAGCATTAAAAAATAAGAATAGAATTGTGTGAGTCGTGCCTGATTTAACAAAATACTTCATTTTTTTATTAAAATGTAAAAAATAAGTAATAATTGATTGAGAAATCTCTTTTGAAAAAAATACACACGTTTCTTCATTTTCACGTTTTTAATGCGGTATTTTATGAAAAAGTTTTAATTATAAATAAGTATTTAAATGAAAGTTGAAATGCTTGCTTTATTAAGAGTCGTAGTAATACACACATTGAATATTATTCTACGCTATCAATTCAGACATTATATTCGTAGCAAGAAAAATTGCATTTTTATTACAATCAATAATAAAAAAGGGCTTTAAAATAAAAGTTATTCACTACAAAGTAATCTCTTATAGTATTAGCTAAGGAATGCTTTAAAAGTAATTTTAATAGCGTTTATTGCATGATATATAAAAGGATGGTAAAACCATGTAGGTTATCATGCTTTCAGGTACATTTTGTCCGCACTATTCAAAATATGCCAAAATCTATACATGAAATTTGATTGGATTTTTACTGACGTCGCGGATTAAAGTTGCACCAAAGAGAGAGGGGGGGCATTAGAGACGTGGACTTCGTAATTTTGAACTTCAGTCAAGTTGTGACGGATCTATACGTGGCTCTACTAACCCCTTCAGGACTCTTTAAGGAAATTATTTAATTCAACCAACTTTCACCGAGTGAAGAAAGCGTGATTATGCAAATTAAGTATATTATACAAATTCTGTATTCGCGAGTTTTATGAGTTAATTGATGAGTGAAGGATCGTGAAATGATTGTGAAATCGAAGTTTAGCAATTGAAGATTTCTAAGAGAGGATCAATCGACGGTGATTAAATACAGATAAGGATCGCCTTCAAGGACTCAAGTGTAGGACTCGACTTCATAAAATTACAGGTATCGTGATCCTTATTTAAATAGAAGTTTAGCTTATTAGTACGCGACGTAGTTATATTGAGCTTGTTTTTTTCGTGGAATCAGTTGTGGGTCCGTATTATTATCTCCAGGCAATTGAGTCTCACCTCCGCGCTCTACTATCTGATCTGTTATCTTAATTAGATTATTATTGTGTCTGCTTGATATTTTTGTGACAATAAAGTAATTAGAGTGAATCATATCTACTGATTATTCAGTTCCTCCGACACACCTAGCTGGGTCCGAGGGTAGACGAGGAGGTTCAGAAAGAAGCAGGAACCGACGGGCATTACAAAGTGAAGAGGACGACAGAGAGCTAAGAGAGAACAAAATTTAACTTTATTTGCTTAAGAGGATGCAACATGATTCAATCAACAAAATTTGGTCAAAAATGCAAATAAAATGTCTTTAAGCCCAGTGGTTGTGTAGTAATTTACAGCACTTCAGCGCCACAGGTTCGGGGCTGGGAAAGGTCGATTCTGCCTTTCATCCCTTCAGTACGTCGATAAACGAGTACCAAGTTTTCATGGGAGCCAAACACTGGGGTTTCCGCGTCAGATTGATCTCCTGACCTAAATACCTGCTCATGTACCTCAGTGCCCAATATCAGGAAAACTGAGTGGGGCACAGTTGACCTTGGCCCTCTATGGGCTGTTGCACCACTGAGTTTAGTCAGAATCTAAATTATTATTTGTATACTTTTTATAATCTCACAAAATTTGAAAGCTGTAAGTTAAAAAAAAAATCCAGAGTTATGATAACTTCGTTTTTATTCCCATCCAAAGACAAAAAAGAAAGAAAAAAAACTTTAAACCTATTTATCTCAGAAAGAAAAAAATAATTAGTTTATCTTCATTTAAAATGCTTAGACTTTTTTTCTCTTGTACCAGATATTTTAATATTTGTTCTACTTATTGCTTTTAGTGCATGTAACAAAAGTTCATAAGCATTTTTAAACCAAAGCAGTACTTCTTTTTTAAGAAAATAGCTGAATTTAGAACTTGTACACTTTTCAAGGAATTTTCAAACAGCATTCATAGAAAAAAGTATTTTACGAATATCATTCATGTTAGCAGAAAATTCGTACCAACTTTTGTTTTACATAGTTTGACGTACTTGTAAATCTAATTTTATGATGTGAGTACGCCAATTATTGTAGAAGTGGCATGTTAAAATCAATTTATAAACTTTTAAATTTTTCTTTTTTAAAAATTAAATGTTAGCTTTTAATAGTATTTTAAGCACAAAAACTGTTTTGCGTAATGCATATACGTAAGTAACAAGCAAAAAAGTTGTAAAAATCGTTAAATCATTTATTTATAAATCGTACGTAAGGAAAGAAAATACAATTTTAAGATGATCATCGATTATCGAAGAAGATAAAAAGATGGTATAATTATAAAAATAAGGCTTATGTAGAGTATGAAATCTTATGTACTTTTAATAAATAGCATTATATATATATATATATATATATATATATATAGGGTGTCCAGCCTAAATGTGACCCAATAGCTAATTCTCGAACCGTTCGGTTTAGATATGCACTTCCAATTTGAAAAATGTTTTAAAACAGGTAAAGAATGTTTTTACGTGCCTTTCGAGCCAAAAAATCAATTTACAAAAAAATTACAAAATTTAATTTTTATACGGTCCCAAGTTCCTATCGCTTATATTTAGGAAAAGATGCAGTACACAAAAAAAAAGTAAACACAAAAGGTTTCATTTTATTACTATCAAAACTGGCCGAGCTATGGATGTTTGAAAATCATTCATTTTATCCATTTTATCCGCAATTTTCCAAGAAGCTAATAAGGGGCCGTCTCTAAAGTGAAATTAGTTGGAACTCTGCCATGAAACTTTCCGCTCTTGCACGTCACGCTTATGTAAATCGTTTTTAAATTTAAAAGCATACGTTAATAATATAATAATTGAGTACTTAAGAAATAAAATTTATTCCGTATACGTGTAAAACATAGAAAAAATAAAATATTTTGGAAGAAGAAAACATTTCAAAAGCAGTTCCAAAAAAAAATAGTCTTATATGCTGCGGCTTCAGTTTGATTCTGCGTTTTTTGCTGATCATTACGAACGTTAAAAATCGTTGTGTAGTCGCTTTCAATTGCATACTGTCGTATTCTTATATTACGAATTCTAATACGGGAGAACGAGATGTATACAAATGAAGAATACTGCGAAATGGTACTGTTTTAGGGACAGTGTAGTTTAAATAAGAGAGAGGCGGCAAGACTTTATGCCATTAAATTTCCCACTCGAAGACACCCATCTTATTGTACAACTGCCTTGTCTCGTGCCTTCACCATTATTTAAGTTAATTTGGTCATTTTGATATAATAAAGCCCTTGATTCATGATTGGCGCATCATTCCACATTATGCTATAATTTGAACGGCAAATCCTGTATTACTTTGCTGCTATTTGTTAAAACAAGCTGTTTTTTAATCTTTTCAGTACAAGTTGTATTTCTTTAATTTAATTTTTATTGTTTGCCTTACAGCAATACAAATTATCAATATATGATGTTTACTACGATGTTTTAATATTACTATGATGTTTTTCTCTTGCTCTTTCTGTAAATAGTGAATTAATGTTCTCTAAACTCAATTTATGTACGACCCCCTTTTCTGAGCAACTCGGATGCTTCAAATTTATGTAGGCATAACTCGGTCAGTTTTTATCGTAATAAAATGAAACTTTTTGTGTTAACTTTGTTTTTGTGTACTGTATCTTTTCCTAAATATAAGTAATAGGACCTAGAGACCGTATAAAAATTTAATTTTTGTAATTTTTTTGTAAATGGGTTTTTTTGGTTCGAAAAGCAAGTAGAAACATTCTTTACCTTTTTTAAAACATTTTTCAAATTGGAAGTGCATATCTAAACTGACCGGTTCGGGAATTAGCTATTGGGTCACATTAAGGCTGGACACCCTGTATATATATACATATATATATACATTATATATATATACACATTATTTATATTTATATATATATATATATATAATGGTCATTCTATCCGCGATAAAAAGATCTTTGTAATAAGAACATTTCTTATAGCTAACTCTTTTGAACTAAGATTAAACATTTATTCAATGTAGAAAGAGAGAAAGTATTCCATTTTTTCTCTCATTTTAAAGCCATTTTTTTTTCAATAAGAAATTCAAAGCTATTTTTAAAATTAACGAAAAGATTGGAAATAATTTCAACAAAAATAACAATTACTTCTAATTTCAGTACCTTAGTTTAAAATAATTTAAATTGCTTCCAAATTAATTTTGGCAAATAAATGAAAACTATTATAATAAGACAGCAAGCTTTTTCTTTTTTAATTTTATTCCCAAGCTTTTAGAAAATATTTTTTCCATATAACTCTCAAGGGATTAAAATATTCCATGCACCTTGTTAACAAAATCATTTTCTTACCCCAAACTCAAATCGTTAGGAAAAGTTGTGTGGATAAAAGATGCAAAATAATTACACCGTGTTTTCTAAGGTATATCCATTTTCCCCGCCTTCAACATAGAAATAAGAAAGAAATTAACGAAAATGGCTCTAAAGTTTCTGAAACCATCTCAAAAGGTGTAATTGAAAGTACTGCTAGTAAGGAAATATTTGAAGAGTTATATACCATCTGAAAGTTCAGATTCTTTCAAATACTACAAAGAAATAATCACTTTTATAGCAGCACATTCTCTTCTCAAAAGGCACATTCGGAAATAAAAAATGTTAAGAAAATTTGCAACAAAAGTTTTCCTTCCAATTCCAAAGTTTTTAAAGTAGTTTTCCTTTTCTTCTTTTTAATTTTACACGCACACACACAAGCATACAGAAAGCATCGAAAAGGACTCAGGGAATAGTGTGTGTGTGTGGTTTTTTTTTTTTTTTCTTTTTTTGGTTCTTTTTTTCTTCTTTTTTTTCTCTCTCTTTTCCCTCCTTAAGAATGCAGAGCATGTGTATATTGACTGTTTTCTTATAAATAGAAAAGAAACATCTATTTTCTTCTGTCGGATATTTGCTTTTTTCTACATGTGTTTTTTTTAAGAATCTGTCTAACATTATTTAATGAAGGAAACATGAAAGATATTTGAACAGATAATGTCAATGTTGTTACAAATACTAAAAACCCTCTTGAGTGATACACAGTTTCATACTAGCTTTGATTTTCTAAGTTGATTTACGCTACTTTTCGACCTTTCTGTTGAAATGCTTAGTTACTACTTGTACATTCAGAGATAATTGAAAGTTGGAATACTTAATAGATTTCAATTATTTTTCTCACACGTTTCAACTTTCTTAGTCTTAAATTTTATCAAAAAAATGAAAAAGAAAAACGAGATTCACTCACTCACTCATCACGAGATGTAAGATTTGTCCGGAACTGTAAGACTTACGAACTTGAAATTTTGAAAGCGTGTTTCTTTTGTTAAGTAGAGACCTGCAAAGAACGGTTTCACCAAAATGGACTCCTTGGAAAGAATTTAAGGAGAATTAAGAGAGAGTATAGATAGAGAAATTCGCAGTCTTGGACCTACAGATTTAAAGTTTGGCAAGCAAGGATTTACGCAAAAGAGTAAATTTTGCGGAAATCAGCCTGTATCAGAGTGTTAGGAGGACATAAAGATAATTATACTTCAGTTTTAGAAATTCAGGTCTGTCGAAATTCAGGTCTGTCCTTTTTACTTCAAGAGCAGAGGGCTCTATAAGAGGACTTAAATACCGTAGAAAAATTAATGGTAGAAGTTAAATTACCTCAATAATTTAAGAACAGTATGTAGTCAAACATCTTGAAATGCCCAGCGTATCAGCAGGGTAAAGGAAAGTTTATTAATAGAGACAAGATTTTGTTTAAAAGAACGCAGTGCTTTCATGTCTTTAGAACTGTGCATAGTTTCCAAGAAGAGTTGTGATATATATATAATATATATTGGCAACACTAAAATATATTTATTTTTTTAAGCAAAATACAAAAAAAGTATATGAATTTTAATAAAAATGCTTAGAAAATGCTTGTTCAGACTCTACACAGTAGACTTTATTGTCATTAAATAGAAGAATGTTATTTCCAGGTAGTCACCACATCTCCTTTCATTTTCAAAAAAGACATTTCTTTTTGAATTTTTACTGACAGTCTCAATTCTAAGAGCCTGCATTGGTGCCTATATCTCTCTTTGATTACTTTATCTAGTTCTTCTGCTACACTTAATTGTTTTTGTATATATGTTGATTAAATTATTGAATCAGAATGTAAATCAATTTTAGGTATTACCTTATTTGAAATAGAAGATTCAGTTTCATGAGCTGTTAGTAAAGCAGTGGGATTTGAAGCGTCAAGTCTTTCAAGCAGGTCCACTATTAATTTACGGCATTTAATTGAAAAAGGAACTGTAACAAAACCTATCCATGAGATGTGTTTATATTATTGTGTAAGTATTGCAGTAAACTAAAATCTGTGCAACGTGTTCTCCCATACGAGAAATGGGAGCTGCATACATATAATAACATATATATACATATATATATATATATATATATATATATATATATACAGTCAACTCTCGATAATTCGAAGTTGGAGGGACCAATGAAAAACTTCGAATTATTAAGAGGGTAGGGAAAACTCCCAAAATACACGAAGAGTAATTTTTTTCTAACGCGTTTAAATTTGAAACTATGTTATAAAACAACAATTGTACATTGTATAAAATTATTACAAAATATTTTTAAAAAGTACATATTAATTTTTCAAAAGTAAAAAGTCCTGTATTAAAGGAATACATTAATGAATTAATAACAATTATTAGAATAATGCATATTGTACATATTTAATCTTTTTTGACGAAAAAATCTGTTACCTTTAATAATCTATTATCGGTTCTCTCAGACACTGTCCCCAACACCATTTGTTCTTCAAGGCAGGGTCAAGTCCGGCCCTTGTCCTATTTGGTGCCACCCTATTGCCATAAGTCACACAGATCAGTCACTCCGACGCAAAATACACAATCCTACACATCTCTTCTTCACAATAGCAGGCCATCCTTTCTGAACACATGTGTAGCAGGGCCACGTGTTAAAAGAAAGATATGGACGGCTGATAACAAGTCTTCTTGAAGGAAAGTAATAAAAGTGTCTTTTTGCTTGAGGAACCGGGAAATACAAAGAAGGGATAGCAGACATATGATCATCAAAGGGGCTAAGTTACGTTACAGGAGAGATACGCAGAGGCCATATAACACAAAACATGTACACTCCATTCTGTTTGCTATAGGACTCTTCATGATAGTGAGTGTTCGAATTGTCGAGAGCTATATATGATAACTACGAATTATCGCGTTTTGTAGTCTGGCCAGCTGCAGATTTTACTTCGAAATATTGAGTATACCAAAACGTATTGTTTTAATTCGAAATATCAAGAGCTTTTCTAAGGGCGTAGCATGTACTTCGAATTAACGAGAGGTTCGTATTATTGAAAATTTGAATTAGCGAGAGTCGACTGTATGTATACATATATATATAGATAGATAAATAGATAGATATAGATATTTTTTTACTTATAGCCCATATAAAATGCACAGAAATTTCTAAGTACATATTTCATAAGAAAAATACATATAAATTTCTTAAAATATTTTGATGAGAAAATTTTTAAAATATAAATTAGACAAAAATTAAATCACGGAATAATTTATTTTAATCCTAAAAATTCGGGATTTGAAAAAGCACCGGGATTTCGGGATCCTGGGGAGGCAAACCCTAATTGAATCCTGTATTAAAGAGGTAAATGCAACCACACATGTAATACATATTTTAAGGTTAAACATCAAAACCATCAACGAAACAGAACATAAGACATATTACTCAATCTTAACACACAATTTTTATTTAGCAGTTTCTATATTTAAACCAACATAAAACACGTTTTCCCTTTCGTATCTCAAATAACACTTTGTCTATCCCAAACACTATTTTTACGATTAACAAAAGATACACTAACAGAGCTCTTTGTATGACAAATAATAAATGTTGGTTCCGGTAAATTTTTTTCTCAAAATGAATGAGTTGTGTCAGCAACCAGACACGCTGTCCAATCTACTTTTTGACAGAGATTGAATGCTACCTCCAATCGTTGTGTTTCTTTTATGAAAGAAAATAACAGTGCCTTAACCACCATTCTTCTTTTTCTATCTCTCATCTAGAACTAGCAAATAATACCTTTCGGATTTCAGTAAAAAATATAACAGGAATATAAAAGATAAATTTGCAATTTCTTATCATTTAAAGCAGGGGCGGGAAATATTTTCCAGGGTAAGAGCTACTTCTAATTTTTTTTAAGGTGTTGCGGTCCACCCAGTGGCGTAGGTGTGGTGAGCTAAGAAAAAAGTCCACAATACTTATTATAACTTAATAATAAATACGGAATACGTAATTATTTACATAACTACAATAAAATAAATTTACACTTTTAGGACCGCGTTTAAGGTATCCGACTACCCTAAATTTGTGAACTTTGCCAAAAATTGACAATTTTTTTATCATTATTTTATAGACAATCTTATGAGGTTTGTAAAAAGTACCAAGTTTATTATTTTCCGTTCACTCGAACAAAAACTACAAGTATTTTAATAAAAGCAGATGGCATTACTTTAAGCAAGATGTCATACTTTAAAACGCATTTTTCTCGAAATGTGTTTTTTTAATGCTCAAACAGGGACTGTGATTGCTAAAAAAATTTCGAAAATAATTAACTGAACTTGTTTGTGTATGTTCTGTGTAATAGTAGAAGTGTTTTAACCTACAGATTATTCAATCGCTGGTTTATTACAAAATTACAGTCCCTTGTGTTAATATAATAACTGTTTATTAAGCAATTTATGTAATAACTAAGATAAAGTACTCTAATTTTTGTAAAAATTAAAATATATATTATCCTGAAGGTCATTTCGAAAATGAATAACATGGCAACACATCAGAATTGAAAATTTGTTCATAAATTTTTGGCACAGAACGCGAGCCGCGTTTATGTTTTTTTTCCTTGTAAATTTTTACCAATTTTTTCCCATTTTAGTAATAATAATTTCTTTTTCTCTTCTTAATTTTAGCATATTTTTCTTAAAATGTACTAAACAAATCTAAAAACAACAAAAAAAAATCCCCATAACTCCATTTTTTTTTTTAAAAAAAGTTCTCTCAAGTAGTCGGATACCTTAACGCAAAACCCAAGATGCAAACATAATAATAATAGCCACCAATATAAAAATATCAAATGATGCATTTGTTATGAAACAATTCAAAACACATTACAAAATAAAACTTTTCAATTTAAAGTTAGTACTCGTAGTTAGAGGCTACATACTGTCAGCCAATCTTGAATATTTCGGTAAATATTTACTAACTGCTAGTCTTCAGGCGGTCACCCTAAAATGTCTTGGCAGGTCACCTGTCAGCCGCGATCGACTTAATATCCTCCCCTGATTTTAAGCATACGACTGAAATGATGATAGAAAATTATTTCATGCACGCACACCCAAAACTATTTTTATGAAGGGTTAAGTAAAACCATGAAGAGGAAAATTGGATTATTATTGAATCTCCATAGTATATTAAACTAAACAAAAAGGATTTTTTCCCTCTCGAAAATTAGTTCTAGACTCTTCATTGAATTAGTTCTAACTCTCAGAATCCAGTTACAGTCAATGAGCAAAGGTCATTCCTTTTTATGTGGTTTTGAACTCATAATAAGACTAAGATAAAACAAACTGACGCACATTAAGAAATTGTCCAGTTATGGTAAAAATGAGTGGATTGAATATGCAATGATAGAAAAAGCGACAATTAGAATTTCAATATAATTGTATTCTCCAATTAAATTCCACAATTCGATCTCTACAAAGTGAAACGATTTTAACATATTAGTCTAGTTTTGATTACAATCTAAACTGTCACATAGCGTGACGTAAACTTATAAATTTTCCAGATGGTATCTTGTGAGATTTCCTTTATAATTGTCTCCATTTGCTGGCATAAATCTGCACTATTTTTAGAAATTCCCATCAGATCTCAAATGGGCTCTATGAGAAAGAAATCAAGTGTCCCAGTTAGCCAAGAAAAGACATTCATAGCAAGTGGCCAGATATTATATAATTGAAAGGTAAGTCAAGATAGCATAAAAAGCATATCTCAAATAATTTCTTCTACCTCCCAATATGATATGAGCATCTCACGATTAGCTATAAAAGGAGAGTGACTATTAAAGTACCCCAGAACTTAACTTATGTTTTGGACATGTGTGGCATGTGATGGTAAACTCTTCCCCGAATATCTCTGGACACACTTATGTAGGTCATCAGAACGCAGTTCGAAATTATAATCGCCCCTTAAGATAGTTCTCCAGTCAGCACTGTTGCTATTGGACTGCAACTGTGCCATTACAATTGTACTTATTGGTGTACAAACGTACAAAGATAAGAGGCATGACTTAGGGAAAAAGCATGAGCGTGGATTCCATCCACTCAGACGTCTGTCAATGATCCTTCTTTGTAGCTGAAATCTGCCATTGGTGTGAAAGGGCTGCAATTTGTCTCCCGAGCATATCCCATACATTCTCGATAGGATTTAAATCAGGGGAGTTTGCAGGCCATGACATGTGGTGGGTGTTTTCCGTTTCAAGGAAGTCATCAATCAGCACCGCTCGGTGACATGGCACATTATCATCCATGAATATGAAGTCAGGACCAACAGCGCCTCGAAACAAGCGAACATAAGGCTCAAGAACTTCGTCTCTGTATCTTTGAGGAGTCACAGACCCCGTGTCAAAGAAATGGAAGTCTGTGCGGCCGTCCATCATGATGAGAGGACCATACCATTACCCCCCATGAGGGAAAATTATGTCTTTCCGTTATTTTTCTTGGTTCAAAACATGTTCCACGCTCTCTCCATGTCGTTACCCGCCGAGAATCGCTACTCAGACTAAACTGGGACTCGTCACTGAACATCACATTGGCCCACACTCTGATGTTGATGTTTCAAACTCCAGTTCAAACGAACGCGTTTATGTGCAGACGTAAGGAGAATGCAAACTGCTGGTCTTCTGGCATACAGGCCAGCATGATTGAGTCTCCTGTAAACAGTTTGTTTCGAAATTCGAATTCCTGTGGCGACTGTGAGCGCCGAACCTAGTGCTCTGGCAGTACTGCCCCTCTGACGTCGCGCACTTATTACCAGATATCGATCTTGACGTGGGGTTGTGACTCTTGCTCGACCTGATACTGGTTGTCGGGTAACATCTCCCGTTCTTTGAAACCTCTGCCACGGTCTTGAGATCACAGACTGGTCCACATTCAGAATTCGAGACACTTCGGTTTGTGATCGTGCGGATTCCAGCATTCCAACGATTCTTCCTTTCGTAAACATGTCCAATTGGCGTCTTTGTGCCATCATTCACCTTGTTTGATGGTAAACAACGTTCCTTCGCACAGCAGTTGCACGAAACTTTTCTTAACTGCCTATGCTGCGTGAATCGGTTTCTCCGCGTTCCGACATGCGCCAGTGTTTCGCGCAGGACGTAGTCGACTGAAAAGTTTTGCATAAATCCAATGTTTCTTCTTCACCCAATTAATATCTGCAAGAAATTTGGAATAATTTTACGAATATTTACTCCATGTTTTTCGCATTTTACGATTTATGCTTAACTTTTGGACACCAGT